>JASDQU010309521.1:164362-177555 GCA_032191745.1 Picea mariana
AGAAGTTAATTGATGAAATCAAGGAGCAGTTATCAAAGGTATTTGAAATGAAAGATCTTGGTGAGTTACATTACTGCCTAGGTCTTGAAGTTTGGAGAAATGCAGGCCAAACTTTTGTTTGTCAGAGTAAGTATATCAGAGAAATACTTAAGAGATTTAAAATGGATCAGTGTAAATCTTCTACTGTTCCCATGCAGTAAAATGTGAAACTGTCTTGTGATGATGGTTCGAAGGAGGTGAATGGCACTGTGTATAGACAGATGGTGGGTAGTCTGAATTATCTCACCACAACCAAACCTGATATTTCATATTCTGTGACTGTGTTAAGTCAGTTCATGGTGAAACCTCATGAAAGCCATTGGAATGCAGCAAAGGCAGTACTCAAGTATCTAAAAGGTACACTTGATTATGGTATTAAATATACTGATGCATCTGAGGTTGAGTTGACAAGTTATTCAGATTTTGATTGGGCTAGCAATCTGGATGATCGAAGATCAACCACTAGATATGTGTTCAGCATTGGATCCGAGGTTGTTTCATGGAGCAGTAAAAAGCAGCCTTTTGTATCTTTGTCTTCTATCGAAGCAGAATATAAAGCCTTGTGTGCAACAACTTGTGAAGTTGTTTGGTTAAGAAGACTTCTTCAATATGGTGGAGAAGAATGAAAGGAACCTACGATGATTAGATGTGATAATCAAAGTTCAATCAATATTGCAAAGAATCTGATTTTTCATGCAAGGACAAAGCATGTTGAAGCCCAGTTTCATTTTGTTCGAGAAAAGTTGCAGTCAAATGAAATAACTCTTATGTATTGTAATACTAGTGAAAATGTTGTTAATATTTTCACTAAGCCTCTTGGAAAGATTAAGTTTGAACTGTTTAGGGAGATGTTAGGTGTAGAAGTCAATCCATTCTCCATTAAGGGGGAGACTTGGAAATAATGGAGAAAGCACCAGTTATAAGCTTCAGTTGTGAGAGTCAGTTGTAGGCGTGTTAAGAGTCACTTCTTAGTTAAGAGTTTAGTTGTCTTTGGTTTGCATGTGAGTCTTTTCCTATATAAAGATGTAATCTGTCTTCATTGAATAAGAGAGAAGTGAGCGTAGCCTCACCGTGTGTTTGGTTCGTATATTTTATCTTTTCAACCCTAGACTTCTTCTCGCAGTGTTTAACAGACTTATTCTCACGATGTTTGGTAACCACTTGGGCAGTTATGAATTCATATTTTTGGTCTCATGCAATTATTTCAGTTTATATGTATGGTTCTCTCATGTAATTCATAAAGATATACATTCATTTTAATTTATGTTTAATTTAAGATATACATTTATTTATGTTTAATTTATTTATGTTGTTTTATTATGAGGATTTAAGCTTCTCAATTTTTTTTAAAATTAAAATTTCTATTACATTTATAATAATTAAGGTTTATAAACAATTAGGGTTTATGATATAGCCTATCCTGTTCACCAAGCATAATTTTGTAGCTGCTCTAGTATTATAAAGTATTAAGGTGTGTAAATAGGGTAAGGTGGTAATTTGTTTACAGGTCTTGTGTATAATTTTTTTTAGGACTTACCATAAATATCATTCTCTAAATAAAAGTTATTTATAATGTAGGAAAACAAAAAGTGATGATAAAAAAACCATGCAAACCATTTTTATTTTGCTTATGGAATAAGCTCGACCAATGAAACAATTTATTGATTACATATATCTGTATCAGTCTCTGTTTCTTCAAACAGAGTATCCTCTTATAACCATCGTGAACAGAACCTCACATCATATACAATGAAAATGAATCGGAGGAGCGTATAATCCCATAACAATCCTTGTCAAGAATTCACTTTCCTGCAATTCAATCTCACTTCTCCCCCGCTGTTTATAACTCCAACACTCCCCAACTTCACCATTGAGATTTCAAATGCTTTGAAGAAGGCATTCTCATCCCTTGCGAATCTCTTCACGATCATCTTCGTTGGGTTCTCCAGAAACAATGCCTGGTCGGAGCCAAACAGTCCCTTTCCTTCTATCAAATGTTTGAAGTATGCGTTGTCAAACTGGTTAGCAGTGGAGTCCAGAAAAGCCCCTGCGCTGCGATTGTTGTGAGCCCGAGGGCACACCGTGCGTAAGCTCTGAGCAAACTGTGGCTCCATGGTTGGATCCACTTTAAGTGTAGCGTTGAAGTTATGAAGTCTGCTCTCAAAGGAAGAGCAGTGAGAGAAGCCCAATGTATGCCCACCTGTTAATGCCAATTCATAACTCAATTAAAATTCAATGAGATATAGAAGTTACAAAGTAGGGTTACCATACTTTCATCATTTCATGGTAATTTTGGATCTGTTGACTTTTCGAAACATATTACAAAAATTCTGAAATGTAGATGTCGATCATATTTGAGTTGAGAGGCATACTCTACATCTCATCTATCGAATATATACATTTAAAAAAACATACTACTGGATTTGTTTTTATCTCAAATTTATTATACTCGACTTCTATGGACAATTAAAATTAAAATTTAGGAGTATAAATAGAAGAGAGTGTTCTAAGTACCTGACAATGCGACAAGATCACGGACAGACAGTCCACGGAGGGAAAAGCTTTGAATGAGCTGAGAAACGTTGAAGGTGGGGGCTGGCAAATTCCTTGTATCGTTTGCTCTGGAGATGAGTCCGTCCTTACGTCCTTTGAGAACGTCCCAGTTGGGACCCCCTGTCTGTCAAATCAATATTTTCATAAATCATACATACATACATGTCTGCCTATTATCAGAACTATTGGGAGGAGATTATACCAGAACTACAACATCTCTGGCAGCTATTGCAAGAATGTCAGCGCAGGAAACAGTTTGTGGGCAAATGGACTCAAGCCTCGTCTTGACATCATCTAAAACGTAGAAGGCGCGGAGTGAAACGTTGGGTGGCGCGTCTTTCTCTGCTTGATCGCTTGGAGTGGAGTCTAACAGCACCGATGCATCGCACCCCTGCACTCATTTACGCCAACGCCAATGTCAATACCCAACCGTAGCCATTTAGGTTAGAAAAAAACTAGAAATCAATTAACATGCATTCATATTAATCTTCCATTTGTCGATGTGTTGATGGGTCCAAATAGATTACAAACATTGAGAATTTTATCATTCTGCTCGAAGTCAATGAATTTATACGAGTTAACTATGTTACCAAATTAGCATCATGTCTTTAGTGTCCAGACTTATACAAACCCTCTAAATTATATATTCTAACAAAATCTCCATATTCTATTCTATTCTAATCAGAGAAATGTGGAACTGACATGATTTTTATACCTACAAGCTCTACACTAATCAGGAATTTGATGAAATGCTAGTGGGAGCCAAGCCTGAGCTAAATATGATTAAAAACATTGAAAACTTTTGGATTCAGCTGGGAAATGTGATTAAAAACATTGAAAACTTTTGGATTCAGCTGGGAAATGTGATTAAAAACATTGAAAACTTTTGGATTCAGCTGGGAAATGTGATTAAAAACATTGAAAACTTTTGGATTCAGCTGGGAGATATGACCCTATGCTGGTTAACTATGATATCAAAATATAAAACAGATACCCGAATGAAGCAGTCGTGGAAGTGCATTCGTAGAATGCGAGCAGGGATTTTAGGGTCGAACTGGGTGGCGTTGCGTATGGTATCCCTTATCACAGTCTCTGCACTTGGGCACGTTTGCTTGTAGTAATCCTTGCTTAGGACTGTCAATGCATCGGCCGGACCTGATCCTGATCCGATGCAGATGGAAACGACTACTAGCAGCAGCACCATCGAGGCCTCTGTAATTGTAACAGCCATATTGAAGAAGAACAGCTCTGCAACTAGGCTGAGTGAAGAAATGGAGCAATGCCTGTGTTGGAAGATATGATCCAGATATAGCTGATATATAAATCGGAATAGAGCAATAGTTAAATCTTCATGAAGGAAGCTCGAAAACAGTTCTTCAAAGGCACTCACCATATATTTTAGTGGGGTTTGTCGCTGCCAAAAGTTGGATATACTTGAAGGAAGAAGCAATGAATGAATGCTCTTCAAGTCTCCCTCGGTCTGCCACCCTCTACGAAGATGGTGCTCCGGTCCCAAAACACCAAATCTTCTCAAGGAGGCGGTGGGTGGGCCCGTTCCTCATCTTCCGTTTTGACAACTTCTAATTTCGATGCTTAAAAACCCCGACGTTTGCAGTCGAGAAGATTGATTTAAGGAAGATGATAAAGATTAAGGGTGGAGTCGCTATTCTCGTCCTTGGTCGTAGGAAGTCTGACCTCTCTGACAGTTTGGATTACGCTGAACTCCCAAGCCCACTATCTGGTGTGCGTGGATTTTAAGATGGCAAATGTTGACAAGGTTAAAGAAGACATTATAATTTTGTTGCTCGTAGGAAGTCTGACCTCTCTCAGAGTTGGACTACGCTGACCTGCCAAGCTCACTAGCTTGTTCCAACTCTGACCTGCCAAGGTCACTAGCTTGTGTGCATGGATTTTAATAAGATTTTGACAAGGATAAAGAAGACATGTATAATTCTGTTTAAATAGATAATAATTGTTTGTTTCTTCTTGTTATAATAAATAGAGGGAAATGTGAAAGTTTTTTGTTTGCTATTTTTTATTTGGGTGATTAGAGTGTGGCTAGGTGTGACTTTGGGTAGCCGGGATTTAGTAACTAAGTAGCTGTGCAGAAATAGGCATCTCTAAATTTATAGACATGCCCTGTGAAATTAGTATATGTGGTTGAGGTTAAACCTCTTCTAAAAAGGAAGGGCTTTTAACATGGGTCACCATGTAAAATGAGAAACAGTGTAAAAAAATGTGAATCTTAAACATATTAACAAAAGAAATAAAGTTAAATTAAAATTTAAAATTAATTAAATAAAATAAAATTAATTTTCATTTAATAATAAATATAAATTATTTTTATGAAATTATTAGATTATCAATCTTATTTAAATATTATTAAAAAAAAAATATTTTAATTAAAAAAAACAAAATAATAATTTAATTAATTAAATGAATATATTAATTATTATTTATCTAAATTTGTATCCATTTAATCCTCCACAATCTTTTCATAAGTATTAAGTAAGGATTCATTTAGTTACTATGAGGTTGCTGGTTGTCATTCTCAACCCACGAGTTTCACTTTAATTTAATTCGAATTCATATATATATATATATATATATATATATATATATATGGTAAATTAAAATGATAAATTAATAAATATATTATTCCTTACAGTAACATTTTGTTGTGGTGTTTGTGCTTTCCTTTCAACATGTTCTTTTTTCTCCACTATTTTATCATGGCATTATAAATGATTTCATGTCCTTGTGCTTTTTTTATCACGTTCTTTCGCCATTACTTCATAATGGTGTTAGAAATAATTTTGTAAATGTCTCATAATATGTTTGTTTAGTTTATTTATTTTGGTAGATGTTTATAATGTTTTTAGAGATATTTTGTAAATGTGTAAATTGAATATGAGTTAAATGAGTTAAAATCTTCACCTTCTCATATGATCAATATACATTAAATGAAAAAACTCCTAAAAAAGAGTTGTAGTATAGTTATTGCTATGTTTTATTTTACTAAAGTGAAGCATGAAGACTAAAAATTTCCATTAAAATTAAAATATATCTTGGAAATGAATTATATAGTCTTCTAATAAATTCTTAAGGGGCTACCTTTCTGTAGAGATTATGAACATCAAATTGAGGTTATACCTAGAAGTACAACTCATAATAAAAGACCTTATAAATACCCATATCAATAAAATAGTGAGATTGAGAAAATGGTAAAATACATGTTAGATGTAGGTATTATTCAACCTAGATATAGTTCTTTTTAATTCTAGTAGTGATGGTGAGAGGAAAGGATAGCACTTGAAGGGCTATGAGCTCTTGGTCATGTCTTTTAGGTGGAATAATGTTCCTTCTACTTTTGAAAGCCTTATGAAGATATTCTTTTTTACCTCATCTTAGAAAGTTTTGAAAGCCTTATGAAGATTTTTTTTTTTCCTCATCTTAGAAAGTTTGTGTTGGTTATGTTTTATGATATATTTATCCAAAACATTAAACATGTGGATAAAGTCCTAACTCCTACAAATAAGTGAGCACACGTGTATGTAAAAATGTCCAAATGTCCTTTTGGGAAACAAGGGAGTAGAGTATTGGGTTGTATTGTTTCATATGAAAGGGTCAAGGTTGACCCTAAAAATAGTGCACAAAGATGGTTCCCTTATTCATTTCAACAAGAATGTGTGCTCATTGCTTTTTAGGAACATGCTTTCACTTCAAGAATGTGCACGTGTTCTTGTTTAAATAGTTTCATCTCTGATTGAAGCTCCATGTAAGCTACTCTATAAGAGTACACTTATATTTTTTTTATTATTAAAAACAATGCACATGCATTAAAAACACATGAACATTTCTTAACTTGCATGCATTAGGAACATGTGCACATTCCTATCTGCAAAAGCATTAAAAAATTAGACCTCTACATCAACACCATTGGCACTTGGAATTTTTTTGGAGAGAAACTCGTATTTCTAGGTATATTTGATTTTAAAGGTCATTTAAATTTCTTTAGAAATTTACATTTCTAATGAAAATTTCTTATTATTTAATTTTAGTTGTTATTTCATCACCATTAAGTAAAACCCTCATGAAAACAAAAACCCATAAAATTAAATTAATCAATGTCTAAATGAACT
Source organism: Picea mariana (assembly GCA_032191745.1). Taxonomy (NCBI): domain Eukaryota; kingdom Viridiplantae; phylum Streptophyta; class Pinopsida; order Pinales; family Pinaceae; genus Picea; species Picea mariana. Next base: position 171,097 of record JASDQU010309521.1, read on the forward strand.
TAAAAACCTTATTGGGGAGCTTAGGAACACATAAGAGTCATCTCATATTTCATTGGCCGCTTCACGCAAAACCATCGTTGCTTCCATTGGCCATTTTTGTGGCCAGTTATTTGATATAGTTGAATATAATTCTAGGATGAGAGAGTACTACTCAATTGGAATTAGTAAGGAAGAGGTAAAAATTGAATATAAGAAAAGAGAGAATTGTTTAGTTGTTCATTGACAGTAAAACTAACCAATTGTTTGAACCAAGAAAGAGGCATATTTTTATATACTATTACACATTCCCAACACGGGGATACAATTGGATGTATTGATGGTTTATGGTATTTCATAAACCTCCCTGCAATATCATGGAGGTTCCCTTGTATTTTATTCAGAACTTATGGGTTGAGTTAAATCTATGTCTCTACGTCAATTATTTTGGCATTGAAGAATTCCAAGGGGTTGGTATTTTATTTTCTCATGATCGAGAAACCACCAAGAAAAATCAATTAACGGGGCCACCCACTCCTAGGAAATTTCCTAACCCCCTGTTCATCGAGCCACCTCATCTCAAAGATAAGATTCATGCCACTAGTATTGTAATATTGTCCCTGACATCTAGTCTAGCTCAACATAGTGCATTCATGACATCTTGTCATTGAGAAACATCATATGATGATGTTATACCACTAAGTGTGGGGCCTTCAAATCAACATGGATATTTTGGTTCCAATACAGTAGCTTCACATTGGTTCTATGATTGTGGGAATACTTTTCTATCCCAATATAGGATCTTATTTGATATAGTTTCTTTGATGAGGTTAATATGACACATTTTTTTAATATTTTCATTGCTTATGTATTTAATTTGAAATTAACAAATATTTGGAAAACATAAATTTAAAGTATGAGTAGTTCTATCTTTTATTTTTTTGCATATACAACTCTTAACAGATGACACACCTCCCTTCACATGGGAATACACCTATTTTCTCAGACTTGATGCAACAATTGCTACAACATGTTCCACTAGGCCTCCTCACACCCATGTATTTTTGATGTTACATTGTTTCAAATCATTTATATGCTTCATATGGCATGTATTTTCCATTTTTCTTTGTGCGTAGAAAATATTGATATTAGCTTATGGTTTTGTGAAAATATGCATATTTTTTACGAAAATATACCAATAATGATTTTGTTCTTGAGCCAACATCTTAATCTTATGATTATCTTCTTAATATCATAATTGAGTAATTTATAGAAAATCCTTACAATATCTCAAAGGGGTATGCAAAGGGGTTTTGTTGTTGTGGAACTGCGAACTTGGATTGGTTGTTATTTAGCTTAAGATCAATAATTTTACCTATGGAGTGAACACACACACACACCAATCGAATTCTAAACTTAGGAAAATAGTCATAATTTTAGGATCAATGAACAACCAAAAAGTGACAAAAAAAAATATAGATTGAATAATTCTTCTTTACCCACATGATTGTGAAATACACATAAGTTATCTTAAACAAAGTCAACTTGATATTTAAATTGTTGGATAGCTTGTCACAACAGATATAATAAAATCACTGAAATATTCACTGTGAATGTTAATTTCCTTTAGATATCAGATTCTTTAATTACTGGTTTTCTACTTAAATGTATGAAATAGTTGAAATACAAAAAATAGAGAACAAAAATAAATAATGACACACCATCCACAAATAAACACAATTTATAACATGGGAAACCCAACACAAGAGAAAACCTAGCTAGAATATGAGGTCGCTATGAACTATTTTCTTTGAATGCAAGTATAGAGAAAGAGACACTCTTTGTGGAGTTTCCTTTGACAGTGTGGCCTCTATGCTTACTACAAGATCTCTCCTCCTTTGTTATTCTCTCCAAAAAATACCACTCATAGGTTTTTTTCTCAACTATGAAACAAATACAATTCTAAAGAATGCAACCGATTATACTCCTAGAGACTCGATACTTAACATAGCCCAATAGCCATCTAGGGGTAGGGTTTTGACTTTCTCAATCCTCAATTAGTGATAAGGTTTGTACCTTCTAGAATATTCTCGAAAATCCACACATGGCTAGCCCCATATATTTGAGTAAGGGGGGCCTGACATGGAATCCACTAGTATCATGGTGGTAAAAGAGGTAGTTCAACTTGTGGAAGGCATAAATTTCTCATACAATATTTGTTTGAGGCATGTTTTTCATTGCTAGAAATGTATGAGAGAGGCATACAAAACACATTAGGACTTGAATGAGGTGTTTCATTAGCTACAAGGAAAAATTTATATAAAATAATGTGACGAGAATGTTGAATATCATTTCCAGAATGGGTTACTCACAAGCTTGACAAACTCTGTGTGCCTAAAGGTGAAAAACTATAGCTTATCATATAGGCTCACAGCTCCAAGGTTGTAGTAAATTTGGTGTTGGGAAGACAATTTCCAACTTACATAGGTATGTGTACTATCCCGGAACGCAATAAGATGTAGCATGGTGTATTAGAGGATTTATACTTTTTTGTACCATCAAGCCAAGTAATAGGAATCAAGGTCTATACCATCCCTTAGTTGTACCCACTCGACCTTGGGAAATAATTTCCATGAATTTTTTGGGAGGTTTACCAATAACTAGGAAGGGACATGGCTATCCATTTGTGGTATTTGACAAGTTCAAAAATATGTGAATTATAATGACTTGTAAAAATACTATCAGAGGACAAGAAGTAGCCAACGTGTTCTTTGAACAAGTCTGTGTGCACTTTGGGATACCAAGGAACATATTTCAGACAGGGATACTAGATTTCTCAGTGCATTTTGGATTGCAATGTGGGAGAAGGTAGACACTAAGTTGAATATATCCACAACATTCCATCCATAAACATATGTGTAGAAATAAGTAGGCAACATGAATTTGGTACAACTTCCAAGGGGTTACAATTAGAAGAATATGAAGACTTGGGGTGAAAACACAATCTACATAAAACACTCTTATAATAGAGTAGTTCACACTTTGGAAACTTTCTTTGGATATTTTCCACTTTCACCCTTGGATGTTGTATATGGATAAAACGGAGGAGTGAGGGAGGACTTGACATGAGATGCATTAAGAGAAGAATTTTTTTTGAAGAAGACTATGCAAATCTATTTGCAAGTACAAGAGATGTTGAAGAAGTCATAATAAAAACACAAGGAATGACATGATCAACACAAAATCGAGAAGTGATTCAAAGTGGGAGACATCATTTGGTTACAATTGAACAATAAAGGACTACAAGGTCTTGGTACGAAGATCAAGGCTTTGTCGTATGGACCTTTGTAAATATTGGAGAAGGTGGGAGATAACGCCTATAGACATATTATACATCCATACAAGTGCATTTAATCTGTACTGAATGTGTATATTCTCAAACTCTATGAACCTTCCATGTTGGACTAGGAGAAGGAGTAGGTCATACCTTCCATAGAGGACTTAACACCATATGCTCAAGAAGAGTTTGAAAAGGACACAATTTTTCAAAAGAATCACAAAACTACAAGACAAGGGCAACATGACCTTTGGTAGATTGGGTTGAAAGGACAAATTCCAGGCAAAGCAAAGTGGTACTCTGCAAAGAAGGTAGAGGAAAAATTTCCTCACCTAATTTGTATAGATTTGGGGACCAAATGCCTCCTTAAATAGGAGGTATGTTCATGATTGGATCATTATATTATTTTCCATATATCTTGATGATTTCAGAGTGGGAAAGTTTGGAGGAATAATCTTGCAGGGACATTTTAGTTTCAGGTATCAATTTGGAAAATTGAGGTTTGGAGCCTTTTTGATCCATTTGAGGAATAAGATGGATGTTTTGGGGGTTTTGGTGTCCAGAACTTGTGCCCACACAATTGACAGTGTTTCTAATTATAGATAAATTATAATGTAGTCGTGTTTCTATAGGTCTCTATTGAATATTATTGAGCAACCATATCCACCTAGGGATGCTTCTTTGTAGTGGTTACAAGAATAAAAACTTGAAATTTTATCAAAATGTTTAAAATAAATTCTATTCATGCTAGATAAAAAAATTATCAATAAATGATCATATTGTGAATAACTCGGGAAACAACAAATATTTTATAACAAGTGGAGAACTCAAATAGAAAAGATGCTCTTAGGAAACAAATGGTGTAGGGTTGATGGGTGCATCTATAGTGAATGCAACAATGTGGACTGTAATAGGCAAAACTAGTTTAGGGTGGGTAGTTGCAACCACGGTGGATGCAACACATGGGGCTATAGCAAGGAAAGGGAGAATAGGTGGTGGCCATGGGAAGAATGTAAATGGTGGTGGGGTTGGGAAGTGATAAATCCCCATGGATTATATGATCGAGTTAAGTAACCTAAGGGGGAGAGAATGGAATCCCAAGTGTTGTGGAAGGCTGGCCAATGACTAGACCCACTCTGTAATGTAGGAAGTATGGAGTAGGTGATGGATGGATGGGGAAAGGTGGTAGTGGTGAAATGATAAAGAATGATTGTGCCTGCATACAAATTTATAATATTTTGATTAGTACAAAAACATGAATTTCAACTAAAATAGACTAATATTTTACACATTAAAACAAGAATTAACTGAACACATGATACCTATTAATGGAGAAATATGTGGAACCCGGGTGGATATGATTTCTCAATATCTTCAATGAAGACCTATAGAAACATGAATACATTATAATTGATTTATGATAAATAACCTAGACATTAAAAAAACAACAATTTTATAAATCTTGCTAAGATGATTGTGTTCATGACTAGGTTCAGTTAATTCTGGTTTAATGTGAAAGTTATTATCCTATTTTAGTTGAAATTCATATTTTTGTACCAATAAAAATATTATTAATGTGTATGCAAGCACCATTATTCTTTCTCAGTTCACCACTACCACCTTTCCCAATCCATCCATCACCTACACCATACTTCCTACATTAATGGGTGGGTTTATTCATTGGCCACCCTACCCCAGCACTTGGGATTCTATTCGCACCCTGATAGGGTACTTCGTCCAATCTTATATCCCATGGGGATTTATCGCTTCCCAACCCCACTATCGTTTCCATTCTTTCCATTGCCACCACCTATCCTCCCTTTCCCTATTGTAGCCCCATGTGTTATATCCACTGTGGCAGTAACTATCCACCCTACAGTAGTCTTCCCTACTATAGTTGTTTGAAGATTGGTTGTTTCCATTGATGTCAACCCTAGTCATTGGCTCTTGGACCCCACAATTGATCGAAGTAGATAGACATGAAGGAAATTAAACATGCAGATACAACACCCAGGGATGGATAGTATAAGTCATGCCACTTCCGGTGGTATGTGGAACATCACGTGGATTCTCACAGTTGAGGAGAAATGAATTTTTAAAGATGACAATGTGAATTGAAGTAGAAACTACATGTCGGTCCTAATGTTAAAAGGAAGTGACATAAAGGGTATAAATACATATCATTATACATTCATTTTTCAATACACACAAGTTTGTTAATTGACAAGGAGATATAAGTCGAATTTCAGAGGAAATATGAAGTAAAGAAGGTTGAATTTCAAGGGAGGATGAAGTCTTTTGGTGATGTGTTCTAAGGTATGTTATTTATAGGTCATCTTACCATTTTCGCTATAAATTTTTTTCTAGAATGATTTAGATGGTGAAATTTGTATCTTATTGAGAACACATATCTAGGTACCTGTGGTAAAAACTTCAACTCCTTATTCGCTATAATTTTGGAGATACACTCTATGGAAGATAGGGTTTTTGACTAGTCCTTAAGCTATTCATAAACAAGTGTTTCATGTAAAACAGACATAACCTCTTCATAGAGAATCAAAACAAAGTGAGACAAATTTAATTGGAAAGAGTATAGGTTGTAGTCTCCTATGTCTATATAAGCTTGAAACTTTTCCCTTTTTTTGATTCTTTCTATATTATTATTTAATATCGTGCTAATAACTTAACATGCATAGATATAAAATGATCAATCACACAAAATACACAAAGACGCCAATTTTCCTGAGGAAACCCATAAAGGGTGAAAACCTCTTCTTCTTAGGATGTCAATCAAGCTCCAACTTTCATGTACATCACAGTATTTGAGCTTCAACTCATATGAGGCTAAAACCTCTGATAAAAAGATACAACTTGCAGAGAGCACCAACTCTCACATTTCTCTAGCACCAACTAGATGGAAGCACCAACTCCCAGGTTTCTCTAGCACCAACTAGATGGAAGCACCAACTCCCAGAATATCTTCTAGCACCAACTAGAGTTTAGAGGGCTACAATCCTCCCTAGCACCACCCTACCACCCATATTGAATCTTGCAAAATTTGTACTTACTTGCTCTGTCTCTGATATGTTCTGTTACAGCTCCAAGTCTCCTCTTCCTTCTTAAACTTCTATCCTTTGTTCTACTTC
>JASDQU010309522.1:17192-33381 GCA_032191745.1 Picea mariana
ATCCTATTGTTAGGGTCCTAACCCGCACATAGGTAGAACAATATATTCGGATGTAATAAAGGTCAATATTAATAAGACCTTGCAATAAAATAGAATAAGTCGAATGTAAGAAGACCTAATAGAAGCTTTTGCTTCTAGAAAGATCTTCCTCTAGATGCTTCTTTTGATAGACATATTTAGTATAAATAGGAGTCAAGGGTATGAGAACCCTAGCTTGGATATTATTGTAATAAAGCTCTACTCGACCGGAGGTTGCCCCCTCAAAGAGGCCCGTGAACATTTCTCTCAGTATCAAAGTGTTATTTATGTGTTATTCTTATATCATTTCAGTGTTATTGTGGTGATTGTTCTAGTTATATTGTTGTTATTCTGCCATTTCTAGCATTTTATTTATGTTTTGCATACTTTTTATATCTGGTATATTACAAGTGGTATTAGAGCACTTTCCTTGGCAGAAATTGTGGGTAAAAAAATTTTAAGGGTAGAGACATATTATGGCATCTTTAATCCACAGAGATCTATCATTACACGCATAAACCCGTGTTTGAGGGATTCATACACACAGGAAATATAAGTGGTACTTAAGCGCACATCTGTTGGTCACCCTTGTAACCCCTGTTGGTACCCCTTCAAGTGGTAGCACATCAGAGAGAACCTGTGTATGGATCGGCCTAAATTACCTGAAGCCCTCTTTATATAAACCGATCAGTCTCTTGACTGATATAGTGCCACCGAGAACAGCACTCAGGAAGATACTCTCTAGTACCTGGGTAGTCGGGTAGTATGGATAAGGGTACGGTCTAGCCTCCTTAGCTAGTGCCCTGAGATATTGGGCTGAGTACTACTATTGGTCCACGCATGTATATCAAAGAGCTATAGCACAGGGTAAACCCTTTTCTGTAGAACCATTGAATACCTAACCCTTGGGGACAAAAACATAAACAAATTAAAACAGACAAGATCTATTGCCTCACAATTGTGTTCAGGTTGCCAAATCACTACACATTTATTCCTAGTTAATCATTTAGGAATTTCATCACTGCAGTATTCTTCAGACCGAAGTATAAATCCACACCATTATTTGAGACCTATTCCATTGGATTCATCTCTTCGCCCTTATCACATTCATACATATCATTTTTCAGGAAAAAAAAATGACCCCACCCACCCCATTTCGGTTCTCTCGTCATGATGGCCCATACTCATAGCCAATATTGGGAAGCTCGCTTCAATACCTTGCAATATAATTTCACCAAGACCCAACAAGAAGTGAAATAACTCAGTGCCAATGTTGTCACCATCAATACAACAATGCAGTCCTCAATGGAGGAAATCAAACAAGACCTGAATACCCAGCTTGAATCTGTCTTTTCAACACTCTGCACCAAGCTGCATATCCCTACAGATAACCCTTTATATAACCCACCTTCACATACTGAAGCTGAAAATTCCTCTCATTCCCATAAATTTCAGCACCATCACTTTCAACGTGACCTATGCCTCCCACTAGTGGATGTGACCAAATTTGATGGCTCGGATCCCACTAATTGGGTAACCCAAATGGAACATTATTTCTCTTTATACGGCATTACAAATGACATGGACAAACTCCGGTATGGTATTCTCTATCTAGATCAAGAACGTTGGCAATGGTGGCAATGGAGCAAAACTTCCCTTCAAGGGTATATTTCTTGGACACACTTTGTGGAAGAGCTTTATGAATGCTTTGACACTGACACCAACCATTTGGGTTGTTGGAGATAGTTGAAACAATCAGGAACAATGGAAGACTTTATAGCTGCCTTTGAGCACCTGGATTTTTGGACAGAGGGCATGTCTGATGCCTTTTACCAAGAGTGTTTTATCAGTGGCCTCAAGGATGATATTTAGGCCCATGTCCTCATGGCTCAGCCTCAGAGTTGGGTGGGGGATACTAAAACAGCTAAAGAAGCACAACAAATTGTATCTTTGCAAAACAAGAAACCCTCCTTTATCCCTCTCACTAAACCAATAAATCCCACTACTCCCTCTGCTCCACTAAAGATCCAAAAATTGACTAGGGATGAAATGGTTGAATGCCAACTCAAAGGCCTTTGTTATAATTTTGATGACAAATATTTCCCGGGCCACAAGTGTAAAGAAAAAAATCTTTTTATGGCCATCTCAGAGGATGTTGAAACTTCCATTGTGTCTGAATCACCTGAAACCACTGACATGACCCCTCCCTTAGACCCTCCCAAAGTAGAACCAATCATTTCCCTCAATGCTCTCACTAGCTTCTCCGCTCCCCAAACCCTCAAGATAATTGGTTACATCAAGCATAGGAAGGTCATCATTCGGGTTGATAGTGGAAGCACCCATAATTTTATTCATCGCCACATTGCCCAAGAAATTCATTGCTATGTCCATGTCGTTAATAATTTCCAAATCATGATTGCCAATGGTGGCTCCATGAAATGTGGAGGGCATTGTGAAAATGTTCGTCTCCAAATTGGTGACTACCACCTGAAATCTCATATGTTTTCTATCGACATGGGCGGTTATGACATTGTGTTGGGTGTATATTGGCTCGGGACTTTGGGTCTCATTCTCATGGATTTTAAGGAATCAACCATGCAATTTGACCAGGAGGGCCACCAATATAAGTTCCAAGGCATCACCGTCGGTTCACCTAATATTATTAGTTCCCATTGCATGGAAAAGTTGCTCAAAAAAGGTCATTCTGGTGGTATTTCCCAACTCCATGCCATACAAGAAACAGAGACACCCTTGGTGCCGCAAGACCTCCAATCCATCCTTTCTAAACATCAAGTGGTCTTTTCCACTCCCCAGGGATTCCCTCCTTCTCATGGTGTCCGTGATCATTCCATTCCCCTTGTACCAGGAAGCCTTCCTCCCAATATCCTTCTGTATTGTCACCCCTTTTCCCAAAAAAATGAAATTGAGAAAATGGTCCAGGAACGCCTTAATGCAGGTGTCATCCGCCCTATTATGAGCCCCTACTCTTCTCCTATGGTCATGGTCCTGAAGAAAGAAGGTTCTTGGTGAATGTGTCCTGACTTTCGTGTCCTCAACAAACTTACCATTAAAGACAAATTTCCAATTCATGGCATTGATGACCTCTTGGATGAATTGAGTGGCGCCCAGTTCTTTACTAAACTTGATCTTCGTTCTGGCTACCACCAGATATGTATGAGAGAGGCAAACATTCCCAAGACTGCCTTTAGAACTCATGAGGGCCACTATGAGTTTTTTGTCATGCCCTTTGTCTTGTGTAATGCCCCCTCCACCTTCCAAAGCCTCATGAATCATGTCTTATGCCCTTTTCTTCATCATTTTGTCTTAGTTTTCTTTGATGATATCCTCATATATAGAAAAAACTAGACAGACCATATTTCTCATGTGGATCGAGTTCTCCATCTACTCTCTCAGCACCAACGTTTTCTGAAACAGTCTAAATGTGCTTTTGGCGCCTCAGAAGTCGAGTACTTGGGTCATCTGATTGGCAAGGATGGCGTCAGGGTGGATCCTAAAAAGATTGAAGCTATGCAATACTGGCCTCACCCAAAGGCTCTCAAAATATTGCATGGATTTCTGGGCTTAACAGGTTATTATCGCAAGTTTGTTAAGAATTATTAAAAGATTGCAGCACCTCTCACTGCACTCCTAAAAAATAACTCTTTCACTTGGACTCCAGCAGTTGCTCAAGCTTTTCAAACCTTGAATATGGCCAAGTGCACCACTCCAGTCCTGGTCCTTCCTGATTTCACAAAAACCTTTGTCTTGGAATGTGATGCTTCAGGGAAAGGAATTGGTGTTGTCCTTATGCAAGAGGGTCAGCCTTTGGCCTTTACCAACAAGCAATTGTCTGAAATAAATCTGGGAAAATCAATCTATGAAAAGGAAATATTGGCTATTCAACATGTTGTTGATTTGTGGCGCCCTTATCTATTGGGGAAATGCTTCCAAATTAAGACAGACAATCAAAGCCTCAAGTATTTTCTAGAACAACGCATTTCCTACCTAGAGCAACAAAAATGGGTGACTAAGCTCTTTAGATATGATTATGAGATCATTTACAAGAAAGGGAAAGACAATGTGGTATTGGATGCACTTTCCCAAAAATATGAAGATGAAGGATCCATGTTTTCTCTTTCCTTCATTGTACCAAATTGGCTACAAGACGTTCACCAGGAATGGCTACAAGATCCCAAAAGTTTGCATCTGATCCAACAATTGAAGTCCAATGCTCCAACTTCCCCAGGGTACTCTTAGCTCCATGATGAGCTTCTATACAAAGGCAGTTTCTATTTAAGTAAACAATCAAAACTTAAATCCACGGTACTTTCTGAGCTTCATGCTACACCCACAGTGAGGCACTCCGAGTTCACCAAAACCTATGATAGGGTCAAACGTTCTTTTTTTGGGGTGGTATGAAACAAGACATTAGTAATTTTGTCATTGAACATGATGTGTGTCAACGCAACAAGGGAAAAATAGTCAAATCTCTGGGCACACTACAACTGCTTCGGATTCCACCTGCTATTTGGAGGGATATCTCTATGGATTTTATTACAGGCTTACCCAAATCAGGAAATACATCGGTCATCATGGTCGTTGTTGATCACCTTTCCAAGTATGCTTATTTCTACACTCTTCAACACCCATTTACAACATCCATGGTGGCTCAACTTTTCATTGATCAGGTCTTCAAGCTTCATGGCATGCCACATTCTATTGTTTTTTATCACAACCCAACTTTCACCAACAATTTTTGGCAAGAACTGTTCAAGCTACAAGGCACCCAATTGCATCTCAGCACATCTTATCATCCCCAGACTGATGGTCAAACGAAAGTTTTCAACAAGTGTTTGGAAACATATTTGAGTTGTTTTTCCTCGGAAAGGAAAAATTAGTGGGCTCAATGGTTACCCCTAGTTGAATGGTGGTACAACACTTCATACCATACAGCTACACGAATGACTCCTTTTGAAGTCGTATATGGACAAAATCCACCTTCAGTTCTCTCATACTTACCTGGTGTCTCAAAGGTCAGGCGGTTGACCAAACGCTTACAGTTCGAGAGACTATTCTCCATACCCTCAAAGAGAATTTGTTCATGGAACAGAATCACATGAAGCAACAAGCAGATCAAGGTCACTCTGAACGTCAATTTGCAGAAGGGGATCAGGTGTTTCTTCAACTGCAACCTTACAAGCAAAATTCCCTCAAGGCCGAGCATTGTCAGAATATAGCGCCCAAATTTTATGGTCCTTATATCGTTCTCAAGCGTGTGGGATAGGTGGCCTATCAGTTAGCTTTTCCCAATCATTCAAAGCTACATCTTGTTCTTCATGTTTCATGCTTAAAGAAGGTGATTGGAACTAAGTGCCAAATTCAAACCAACCTTCCCGAGTTAGCCGAAGAAGGATTCATTTGGAAACAAACACAAGTAGTTTTGGACCAACATGAGCATCTCCTGCATCAGAGAACCATCAAGGAAGTGTTAGTCCAGTGGAAAGACACAACTCCAGCAGATGCCACTTGGGAACCAGCTACCATTCTTCAGCAATTTATACATCTCAAGCGTTGAGGACAGGGTTGTTTTTAAGAGGGAGGACATGTTAGGGTCCTAACCCAGACATAGGTAGAACAATATATTCGGATGTAATAAAGGTCAATATTAATAAGGCCTTGCAATAAAATAGAATAAGTCGAATGTAAGAAGACATAATAGAAGCTTCCGCTTCTAGAAGGATCTTCATCTAGATGCTTCTTTTGATAGACATATGGTATGAGAATCCTAGCTTGGATATTATTGTAATAGAGATCTTCTCGACTAGAGGTTGCCCCCTCGAAGAGGCCTGTGAACATTGCTCTCAGTATCAAAGTGATATTTATGTGTTATTATTATGTCATTTCAATGTTATGGTGGTGATTGTTATGGTTATATTGTTGTAATTCTGCCATTTCTAGTATTTTATTTATGTTCTGCATACTTTTTATATCTGGTATATTACAAGTGGTATCAGAGCACTTTCCTCGGTAGAAATTGTGGGTAAAAAAATTTTTAGGGTAGAGACGTATTCCAACGTCATTAAGCCATAGAGATCTATCGTTACACGCATAAACCCACGGTTGAGGGATTCATACACACAATAAATACAAGTGGTACTTAAGTGCACATCTGTTGGTCACCCTTGTAACCCTTGTCGGTACCCCTTCGAGTGGTAGAGCATCAGATAGCACATGTGTATGGATCGGCCTAGATTACCTAAATCCCTCTTTAGATAAACCGATCGATCACTTGACTGCTATAGTGCCACCGAGAACAGCACTCGGGAAGATACTCTCTAGTACCTGGGTGGTCGGGTAGTACGGCTAAGGGTATGGTCTAGCCTCTTTAGTTAGTGCCCTGAGATATTGGTTCGAGTAATACCATTGGACCCCGCACGTATATTAGAGAGCTATAGCACAAGGAAAATGCTTTTCTGTAAAACCCTTGAATACCTAACCCTTGGGGACAGAAATATAAACAAATTAAAACAAACAAGGTCTATTGTTGGGCAACTATGTTCGGGTTGCCAAATCACTACACATTTATTCCTGGTTAATCATTTGGGAATTTCATCACTATAGTATTCTTCAAACCGGAGTATAACTCTGCATCATTATTTGAGACCTATTCCATTGGATTCATCTATTCGCCCTTATCACATTCATACATATCATTTTTTAGAAAAAAAAAAATTGACCCCACCCGCCCCATTTCGGTTCTCTTGTCATCATGGCCCATACCTGTAGCCAAGACTGGGAAGTTCACTTCAATACCTTGCAATATAATTTTACCGAGACCCAACAAGAAGTGAAACAACTCAGTGCCAATGTTGTCGCCATCAAGACAACATTGCAGTTATCAATGGAGGAAATCAAACAAGACTTGACTACCCATATTGAATCTGTCATTTCGATGCTCTACATCAAGTTGTATATCCCTGCAGATAACCCTTTATCTAAACCACCTTCACATACTGAAGCTGAAAATTCCTCTTATTCCCATAACTTTCAGCACCATCACTTTCAACGTGACCTACGCCTCTCATGGGTGGATGTGACCAAATTTGATGGCTCAGATCCCATTGGTTGGGTAACCCAAATGGAACATTATTTCTCTTTATACGGCATTATAGATGACTTGGAAAAACTCTAGTATGGTGTTCTCCATCTAGATCAAGAACGTTGGCAATGGTGGAAATGGAGAAAAACTTCCCATCAAGGGTATATTTCTTGGACACACTTTGTGGCAGAGCTTTATGAACGCTTTGACACTAACACCAACCATTTGGGCTGCTTGAAAAAGTTGAAACAATTAGGAACAATGGGAGACTTTATAGCTGCCTTTGAGCACCTAGCTTTTTGGACAGAGGGCATGTCTGATGCCTTTTTCCAAGAGTGTTTTATCAGTGGCCTCAAGGATGATATTCAGGCCCATGTCCTCATGGCTCAGCCTCAGAGTTGGGTGGAGGCTACTAAAAGAGATAAAGAATCACAACAGGTTGTATATTCTCAAAATTGGAAACCCTCCTTTATCCCTCACACTAAAACAGTAAATCCCACTACTCCCTCCTCTCCACTAAAGATCCAAAAATTGACTAGGGATGAAATGGTTGAATGCCAACTCAAAGGCCTTTGTTATAATTGTGATGAAAAATATTTCTCGGGCCACAAATGTAAGGAACAAAATCTTTTTATGGCCATCTCGGAGGATATTTCGGAAGAGGATGTTGAAACACCCATTGTGTCTGAGTCACCTGAAGCCACTGACATAACCCCTCCCTCAAACCCTCCCAAAGTAGAACTGGTCATTTCCCTCAATTCTCTCACTGGCTTCTCCACTCCCCAAACCCTTAAGCTAATCAGTTAAATCAAGCATAGGAAGGTCTCAATTCGGGTTGATAGTGGAAGCACCCATAATTTTATTCATTACCACATTGCCCAAGAAACTCATTGCTACATCCATGTCGTTAATAATTTCCAAATCAGGATTGTCAATGGTGGCTCCATGAAATGTGGAGGGAATTGTTAAAATGTGTGTCTCCAAATTGGTGACTACCACCTGAAATCTCATATGTTTTCTATCGCCATGGGTGGTTGTGACATTGTGTTGGGTGCATATTGGCTTGGGACTTTGGGTCCCATTCTCATGGATTTTAAGGAATTAACCATGCAATTCAAACAGGAGGGCCATCAATATAAGTTCCAAGGCATCACCACTGGTTCACCTAAGATTATTAGTTCCCATCGCATGGAAAAGCTGCTCAAAAAAGGTCATTCTAGTGTTATTGCCCAACTCCATGCCATACAAGAAACAAAGACACCCTAGGTGTCGCAAGACCTCCAATCTATCCTTTCTAAACATCAAGTGGTCTTTTCCACTCCCCAGGGATTCCCTCCTTCCTGTGGTGTTCATGATCATTCCATTCCCCTTGTACCAGGAAGCCTTCCTCCCAATATTCGTCAGTATCCTCACCCCTTTTCCCAAAAAAATGAAATTGAGAAAATGGTTCAGGAACTCCTTAATGCAGGCGTCATCCGCCCTAGTATGAGCCCCTACTCTTCTTCTATGGTCATGGTCCTGAAGAAAGAAGGTTCTTGGAAAATGTGTCTTGACGTCCGTGTCCTCAACAAACTGACCATTAAAGACAAATTTCCCATTCATGTCATTGATGACCTCCTTGATGAATTGAGTGGTGCCCAGTTCTTTACTAAACTTGATCTTCATTCTGGATACCACCAGATACGTATGAAAGAGGCAGATATTCCCAAGAATGCCTTTAGAACTCATGAGGGCCACTATGAGTTTTTGGTCATGCCCTTTGGCTTGTGTAATGCCCCCTCCACCTTCCAAAGCCTCATGAATCATGTCTTTCATCCTTTTCTCCTTCATTTTGTCTTAGTTTTATTTGATGATATCCTCATCTATAGAAAAACCTGGATAGACCATCCTTCTCATGTGGATCGAGTTCTTCATCTACTCTCCCAGCACCAACGTTTCCTGAAATAGTCTAAATGTGATTTTGGCACCTTAGAAGTCGAGCACTTGGGTCATCTGGTTGGCAAGGAAAACATCAAGATGGATCCTAAAAAGATTGAAGCTATGCAATATTGGCCTCACCCAAAGGCTCTCAAAATATTGCGTGGATTTCTGGGCTTAATGGGTTATTATCGCAAGTTTGTTAAGAATTATGGAAAGATTGCAGCACCTCTCACTACACTCCTAAGAAAGAACTCATTCACTTGGACTCCAACAACTGCTTAAGATTTTCAAACCTTGAAGATGGCCATGTGCATAACTCCAGTCCTGGCCCTTCCTAATTTCACAAAGACTTTTTTCTTGGAATGTGATTCTTCAAGGAAAAGAATTGGTGTTGTCCTTATGCAAGCGGGTCAGCCTTTGACCTTTACCAGCAAGAAACTGTCTGAAAGAAATCTGGTAAAATCAATCTATGAAAAGGAAATGTTTGTAAATGTGTTGAACCTACACATAATAGATGTATCTAAACAATAATACACACATTTGTAGAGAGAATTGGAAAAGGAAGAAGAAGGAGAGAAAGAATGGAAAGAATTCTCATTAACCGTATTCCACACTCAAAGAGTGAATAATTTAAAATAGATATAGGATACATGAGTAAATAATGAGCCGTAGTGGTGGTCTAGATTGATCTGGACACACACCAACAATTACAAGAGTAAACTGCCACCTAGTCTAGTCTCTCAGGAAGTTACGGGAGTGAACTGCCAGCTAGTTGAGTTAACTAGTCAACTAGTCTTCAATTAACTGATTGAACAAAGAGTAGTGAGTTGGTGATGATCCCAATGTTGCATGGTGAAAAAACCAATGCAACATCTAAACTCAACTCAACTATTCAAACTGAACTGTCAACTGAAAGAGAATATTCTCCAAGTGGAACATTCTCCCCTAAAATATAGGATACTGGATAATGACTAATTATGACTAATAAACAAGGAATAACCTTAGGAAAAATAAATCCTAGGTGTGTGTGAAGTAACTCCAACAATGTTGGCTATTCAACATGGCGTTGATCTGTGGCACCCTTATCTATTGGGGTAACGCTTCCAAATTCAAACAGACCATCAAAGCCTCAAGTATTTTCTAGAACAACGCATTTCCTCCCCAGAGCAACAAAAATGGGTGACTAAGATCTTTGGATATGATTATGAGATCATTTACAAGAAAGGAAAAGACAATGATATTGTGGATGCACTTTCCCAAAAATATGAAGATGAAGGATCCCTTTTTTCTCTTTACTTCATTGTACCAGATTGGCTCCAAGTCGTTCACCAGGAATGGCTACAATATCCCAAAAGTTCGCATCTGATCCAACACTTGCATTCCAATGCTCCAGCTTCCCCAAGGTACTCTTGGCTTCATGACGAGATTCTATACAAAGGTAGTTTCTATTTAAGTAAACAATCAAAACTTAAATCCATGGTACTTTCTGAGCTTCATGCTACACCCATAGTGGTGCACTCTGGGTTCACCAAAACCTATGACAGGGTCAAACATTCTTTTTTCTGGGATGGTATGAAACAAGACATTAGTAATTTTTTCATTGAATGTGATGTGTGTCAACACAACAAGGGTGAAACATTCAAATCTATGGGCACACTACAAATGATTATGATTCCACCTGCTATTTGGAGGGATATCTCTATGGATTTTATTGCATGCTTACCCAAATCAGGAAATAAATCGGTCATCATGGTGGTTGTTGATCGCCTTTCCAAGTATGCTCATTTCTTCACTCTTCAACACCCATTTACAACATCCATGGTGGCTCAACTTTTCATTGATCAAGTCTTCAAGCTTCATGGCATGCCGCATTCTATTGTTTATGATCGCGACCCATCTTTCACCAACGATTTTTGGCAAGAACTGTCCAAGCTACAAGGCACCCAATTTCATCTCAGCACATCTTATCATCCCCAGACTGATGGTCAAACGAAAGTTGTCAACAAGTGTTTGGAAACATATTTGAGGTGCTTTTCCTTTGAAAGGAAAAATCAGTGGGCTCAATGGTTACCCCTAGCTGAATGGTGGTACAACACTTCATACCATACAGCTACACACATGACTCCTTTTGAAGTGGTATATGGACAAAATCCACCTTCAGTTATCTCATACTTACTTGGTGTCTCGAAGGTCCAAGCGGTTGACCAAACACTTACAGCTCGAGAGGATATTCTTCGTACCCTCAAAGAGAATTTGGTCATGGCACATAATCACATGAAGCAACAAGAATATCAAGGTCGCTCTGAACGTCAATTTGCAGAAGGGGATCACGTGTTTCTTCGACTGCAACCTTACAAGAAAAATTCCCTCAAGGTCGAGCATTGTCAGAAGATAGTGCCCAAATTTTATGGTCCTTATACCATTCTCAAGCATGTGGGATAGGTGGTCTATCAGTTATCTTTTCCCAGTCATTCAAACCTACATCCTATTTTTCATGTTTCATGCTTAAAGAAGGTGATTGGAACTAAGTGCCAAATTCAAACCAACTTTCCCAAGTTAGCCAAAGAAGGATCCATTTGGCTACAACCACAAGAAGTTTTGGACTAGCGTGAGCATCTCCTGCGTCAGAGAATCATCAAGGAAGTGTTATTCCAATGAAAATATACAACTCCAGCAGATTCCACTTGGGAACCAGCTACCATTCTGCAGCAATTTCCACATCTCAAGCCTTGAGGACAAGGCTGTTTTTAAGAGGGAGGACATTTTAGGGTCCTAACCTGCACATAGGTAGAACAATATATTCGGATGTAATAGAGGTCAATATTAATAAGGCCTTTCAATAAAATAGAATAAGTCGAATGTAAGAAGACCTAATAGAAGCTTCTGCTTCTATAAGGATCTTCCTCTAGATGCTTCTTTTGATAGACATATGGTATGAGAACCCTAGCTTGAATATTATTGTAATAGAGATCTGCCTAACTGGAGGTTTCTCCCTCGAAGAGGCCTGTGAACATTGCTCTCAGTATCAAAGTGATATTTATGTGTTATTCGTATATCATTTCATTGTTATTGTGGTGATTGTTCTGGTTATATTATTGTTATTTTGCGATTTCTATCATTTTATTTATGTTATGCATACTTTTTATATCTGGTAAATTAAACCTATGCAGACCAGTTGCAAGTTAAGTGAGGATGATGATTCAAATGATGTGTACTGAAGGCAGTACAGATCGATGATTGGAAGTTTACTCTATGTGACATCTTCTAGACCGGATGTGATGCAGGCAGTTGTAAATGTTGCAAGGTTTCAAGTAGCACCAAAGGAATCATATGTTATGACATTGAAGAGGATATTTAGATATCTAAAAGGTATAGAATAATTTGGATTATGGTATCCTAAAAGGAATGATCTATCTCTTATTTCCTACATAGATGCAGATTGGGAAGATAGAATTGATGATAGAAAAAGTACAAGTGGAGCAACTTTCTAATTGGGTGAGTGTTTGGTATCCTGGTTAAGCAAGAAACAGTCTTCAGTATCCTTATCTACAACATAAGCAAAGTATATTTCAGCAGCAGCATGTTGTAACCAAGTACTATGTATGAAACAAACCTTGAAGGATATACAGGTTGAATATGATGAGCCCACTCTGATACTTTGTGATAACACCAATGTCATTAGTATTTCAAAGAATCCAGTGATGCAGTCCAAGATGAAACACAATCCTATTAAGTTTCAATTTCTATGGGAATAGGTTGCAGAGAAGAACATCATGGTTAAGTATATCGGGACAAAAGAACATATCATAGATATCTTCACCAAACCGCTTCCAAGGGAAGCCTTTGAGTATATTCAATAGAAACTTGGAATAGTTTCTTCCCCACAATGAATTTTGAATTATTTTCATATATGTCATAGATATACACAAGGAAGCACCATTGATGAGAAAAAGGACAGTTCAGACAGGGGGATCATCCCAAAGGACAGTTTTGAAAGGGGGAACAACCCCAAAGGGAAGATACTCTTTTACATTGATGTCAAAGGGGGAGAGAGTAATCATAGGCATGCTTCCAGGGGGAGCATGAGCATAAGTTTTTTCATGCCATCAATGTTGCATTAGAATGAAAAGTGTTTCCATCAATGCCAAAGGGGGATATTATTGATAGATTGGGTTGGTTTTCATTGATGTCAATGCTTGAAGAAAGTATGGTAGCAAATTCTGGTGGCCCCAGAGGTATGGTTAAGGAACCCTAGTTTGGATGAGGAATCAATACATGAAGATCAATGAATTTTCTGGTAAGACTATGATAGATAGATAGTACATGTTGTACCATTTTTGGTGATATGTGGTACGTCATGTAGTTCCTCACAGTTGAGGATATATGGCTTAGTGAAGTTGGAGGACCCTCGCGAGTATTCCAGAAGCCCCCATAAGGTCAACAAATAAGTCATTTATTCTAGAAACTCCTAGAAAGTCATCAAGAAGTTTATTGATCAAAGTGGTTGCAACTAGGAGTTAATTATGGGTAAATTTGTTTAAATAAGAAAATAATTAAAAATAAATTAGTTGCAACAAGAAGTGGTGGGTTTACTAATTATGGGTAAAGTAGTTGCAACAGGAAAGTGGGTTATCCCTAAAAGAAGGAAGTTGGGCAAAATAGTTAGAAGATGACCCCTAAAAGATGTCACTTGGAGAGTATAAATAAAAGAGCAAGAGACTCCCATTAGCACCTATTGATCACATTGAATATATATATTGTGAAAATTTTATTCCAGGTACTCATTGATACATCTAAAGTTGTGCAAGTATGAGGTAGCGAAGTAATAGTGACGAAAAAGTTTCACTATTGTAGAAGAGAGCGGGAAAGTCATGAAAACCCCTGATCAGGGTCATCCCCACAAGTTGGAGAGTAAATGTCCCATGAAGAATCCTCATGGGTTGCCTATAGCCTGTCACGTGAGGCCCTGCTCGACACTTGTATTCATCACACAAGGAACTACCAGATCTGAATATTGAGGAGTGAATCTGGTTGCAGAAGTTGTAGACATGCTACAGGAAGTGTGACAATTTTTAGGTACAACGCCATATCTATCTACAAGATCAAAAGGTATGGTATAGGCTTGTTTGTAGTTGTATGTTGGTGATTGTGTGAGATATGGTTATGGGAGATTAAGTATTTTATCTAGAGGGACTATTGGCTATATGGTACATACTATATGAGATAGATCTATAGAGTCACAATGCTAGTATTTTTGTTGTTTGTCATTGGCACACTTTCTTGGGTATATTTTTGAGGCATATCTTGTATTTCTTGGTACATGTTTGAGGGATTTTGGTTGAGGTGTGTTGTTGAAGTTATTGGTACGGATTGAGGTTGCATAACATTAAGGTTTTGATTCTTGTTTAATGTAAGGGTTCACTACACTTGTTTTATGATTTTTTGTATATGTATGTCACATGATTAGAGAGACATAGTTGTACATGGTTTGAGCTATACACTTGTGACAGTGGGTATGATATCTATGTGATCAGATCTGATTGGTTGAGGAGATTATTATGACAAGTTGTTGTTATAGGTTGTGACATGTTTTTGGTACAAGTTTTACAGTGAAAGGTTTTACAGGGACAGATTGACAGTGATAGAGTGACAATGGCAGTATCAGTTATTTGGCACTTATATTTCAGGGTGATTGGATGGGGAAAGGAATGGGGGTTGTAGCCTCCTTCTAGTTGGTACTGGAGAATCAGGGAGTTGTAGCTTCCTTAAGGTTGGAGCCTGAGAAACCAGGGGGTTGTAGCCTCCTTCCAGTTGTAGTTGGAAAACAAGAAAGTTGGTGCTTCCTATGAATTTACTTCTTTTGACAACACAATAAAAGCATTATGTAGTTTTCTCCCGCATTGGTTTTCCACGTAAAATATTGGTGTATTGTGTTTATGTGTGGTTTCTTGTTGTTCATTGCTTATGTATATTGCTCATATTGAATTTTGTTGGTAATATGTTCGTAAGATAAACAATACACATTTTGGTTAAAAGGATTAAAATTACTAATACTAATTCACCCCCCCCCCTCTCAACGTTCCAAAATTTCTCATCAAGTAACCTTGGGATCATAACCAGTAATGCACACTTACCTTGGGATCATCACTAGGAAGGTGCATTCCTTGTGCATGCTTGATCTCATCCTCATTTCACTCTGGTCTGTCCAATTAACTAAGGACTAAATGACTATTTGACTAGGACTGGGTGGCATTTAACTCTCATAACTCCTAAGTGTGTTCAGAACTCTCTAGACCACCACTATGGTGCATTAATTGAGCTATATAGAGTATATCGTGTGTATTTTATCATTCATTCATTTGGTTAATACAATTTTGTTCTTTTATATCCAATTACTCTCTTGTCTTCTCACTTTTGCAAGTTGTGTTTGTTCTTCTACTAGCTAGATCTCTTCTGCAGGAACTCACAACATTCTACAAAATTTAGCTACAACACCTATCAATCACTCATAGAAAAAAAAAAAAAAATTCGTGGATATGTATTACTGAAATATTTGAAATGTTTAAGAAATAATCACAACCATTCTTTCAATATTGTATATCTATATCCCAAACATGAGAGCAATATTGTGTATTTATAGTTGTGAATGGGAATTTGTACATAATAGTTTGCAATAAAAGGTATTTACAAAAACCCTTATTCAATGGCTAAATAACCAACCCTGCATTGAAAGTGTGTTGTGTTTTCAGAGGGAATTCATAGCCTAATATACCAGAATGCTAATATTCCATGATTCGCAAAGTATGGATTCTTGTCCATGGACAAATGCACCCCAAAACTACTCCTTGATTTGCTCCCCTACTCATGCTCTATCCACTTGTATACTTCAATGGAAAAATTTGGCTTGTTCCTTTAATATTTTCCCTCATCAATCCATTGGAGAATCATCATTATTAAACCTTTTTATGATCTATGTATATCATCCTTAAAATTATTTGCAACCTATGGTCTTTCGATCATGCTTAGAGATTATTGTGAGCAACTTTTATTTACATTGTAACTAAAAACCCTTATTTCTATTATAATATTTATGATATAAACAAGAAAAGATTGAGAATGCAATTCACATTTACCTTTTTATGGAAATGGTAG
>JASDQU010309522.1:34184-50688 GCA_032191745.1 Picea mariana
ATTAAAGTGGGGATATCCTGTAGGATTCATATTCCTTAAGGCATTTGGAAGTGTTTTCCATATTTCATATGAGGCTAAAAGAGCTTGTAATGAATGTGCTTGGAAAATTTCTTGGTGGTTATTAATGGAATACTTCCTATGTACTCTCACTCATTGAGAATCCCCAAGATCTTTGATCAACCTCTTGTAGTCTTGAATAATAATTTGAGGAATATGGTACTCTTCTCAAACCATTAGATCTGAATTGAATTTAGCTTGTGTATAGAAGTCATGTGAATATTTCCATTGAATGAGACTATCAATGAAAGAGGAAAAAGCTCACAATTGGACATCCCCAAAAAAGGGATTGGTATTCCAATGTGTACGATATTTTATCACAAATTTAAAAAGATACAACTCACATAAAAGGTTCTTTTCATGATCTATAGCATGAAGGAAGACATTTATGAAATCTTTTGGAGATGAAATTTTATGGAGCCTTCTAGCTGCTATTTGTTTGATTCTTAACTGGGTCCATCTATCATGTAAATGGATGGAATGAATTATGGAAGGTGATATACATGTTAATTACTCAAGTCCTAAGGAACATGCCTCCTATAGTTTATCTTCTATTTCCCTCAATCTTCCCCTATACATGTTGATTTTTCTTTTCCATGTTTTTTCTTGTGTGATATAAAGGGTGTTGGACTACAATTGTCATTAGACCAAAACACATGGGAATTAGTCTCTACCACAATCGTTGGAGTTAGGATCCAAGAGAGGGGGTTAACCTATGTTATGATACTCACGGGAAGCACTGAACCCAATGTCCAACAATATCCTCCCCCCCGATGTGTGTCAGGTGAGTTTTGAACTCGAGACCTATCACTATGATACCATTTGTTGGAATATGATTTCCATTAGACCAAAACCCATAGGAATTAATATTTTCCACAACCATCGGAGTTATGATCCATGAGAGGGGGTTAACCGATGTCACGAAACTCATGGGAAGCGTTGAACCCGATGTCTAACAAAGGGAAAACCACTTTTCCTTGAGTTTTCTTAGAAATTGTTGGTGACTCTCTCGATCTATGAATACTATATCACAAAATTCATTGTGATGTCTCCATCCAGGCAAGTCTAGTTTTAGTTGAATTGGATAAAATTTCATCAAGGATTGTATTCATAATATGTTCAATGTTTGAAATATCCCATTCAACATTTTTCTTAGGTGTTTTCTCCTCTACCTCTATTTCATTTAACAGGGTATCCATCCGATTACTTCGCTCTTTATTCAACTTTCTTACTTTCCTTTTCAACTTCTAATTTTGCATTTTCAGTGTTCTATTTTCCTTTAATATTTTTAGATAAGAAATATAATAAAAAGGAGTAAAGATAGGAAATTTACCTTTCCCTTTCTTCTTTTGTATATTTCCAATCGTTGGTTCCATAGTTTGGATGATTTCTCCTTGACTTTATTCAATTTTTGTTCCCTTTGGTGAATGATTAGGTACTTCAATTAATTCCTCATCAAATGATTTTCTGGATTTTTCCTTAGGTCTTTCTATGGATTTATCTTTAAATTCCTCTACAGTTTCGACCTTATGTATTTTTGTAGATACAACCTCAAATGCTTCTATGGTTTTAATCTCAAGAACCTCTTTGGATTTGACATCGAGCTCTTCTTGAGATTCAACTTTGGGTTCTTATTCAAAATAAAATAATGTGATCACCATATGATCCTTGTGTAGATTAGTTCGATACTTTTATGAAGCCCTCAATTCAATTTTTCCAATGCTACGATATTTCCTTGATCTTGTAGCTTCACCATTCCGATGTTCTTGTTTTATGATTTTTCCTTTTGGTTGAAAGGGTTTGTTTGGAAATGGTAAAACCCTCACCCTAGGTTTTTGTCTTGGGTTATTTTGAAACCCTTTATGTGTGTTTATGTGAGGAATGGAAAGTACTCACTCAATCATTTTTTAATATCACTAGGCTAAGGTGAGATAGGCAGGAATTTTACCCTGGGTTTATAGCCTATGCAAAAATATCAATCATCCCTCAAGAAATATGTCCTTGGACCTGATGTTATTATCAAGTTGTGTGTTGCTGCTAAAAAATGCAAAAAAAAAAAAAAATTAAATGATAACAGAATTAAAAATAAATGAAATAAAGAATAGATACAATATGAAACAAAATAACACACGTATCAATTGAGAAAAACTAGATTTTTCTTTATAATAGTTTTTCCAAGTTATAGCCAAAATCACTATTTTCTAACCCCTGTGAGGGTGAGGACCAAGATCAGACTTAAAAGTATAAGATGGAATTTAACAATTATACAAAGACAATCAGTGTCAGAGGGAGGTATCGATCAATCATCGAGCGAGCCCTCCCTTAACGATGTCAAGGAATTCTTGTTGGAAGACCTTGGGTTCTCCCATTTTGATTCCCTCACGAACAATGTTACAAGCTTTTGATGGCCGGCCATTTCAGCCTAAGGGAATCATTAGTCCTTTTTCGGTCAAGTTGGGGGGTAAAACAGTTAACGTTGAGGTTGAGGTTGTGGATTCTCCCTTGGATTATACCCTCCTGTTGGGATGAAGTAGCAACGAAACCAAACTATTAGCTAGAAAATAATCATTATCACCCCCCTTATTTTTTGATTATTGCAGTTTACATCGATATTGCCTACCCTTACCTTATAAGTAGGGGGGAAACGAGGGCTAGTAGGCAGAGTAAGATTCTTTCGTGGCTCAGGTAGTTAATACATTCTAAGAATGTGGCGCAATGGAATATACCATTGTGGTAGTGGAAACTGCAGATTCTCCTGCTACATTACAATATCTCGCTCCTTATACAGGGGCATCTTTGGCTGAATACTTCATGTATAAGAAACAACATACATCAATCATGATGATCTCTCCAAACAGGAACAAGATTATCAAAAAATGTCTCTTCTATTAAGAAGACCACCTGGTTGAGAAGCTTATCCGGGATATGTTTTCTATTTTCATTCCCATCTCTCAGAAAGAGAAGCTAAATTATGTTCCTAGTTAGGTGAGGGGAGTGTTACTGCTCTACCAATAGTTGAGACTCAAGCTGGAGATGTTTCAGGTCATAGGTAAGATAGTGAGAGGTTTATTTAAAGAATTGCATCATATGTTATAATTGCTCAAGCATGTATATGAATCCACAAAGCGAACAAGTAAGTACGCGAGTACACTCCTATATAAACAATTACGTTCGTTGTACCCAAAAAATATATGCAAGTTGTGCCCATATTTGTAGAAAGGCAGAGACATCGAGTGTTTACCGATGGTTGTTAGATCGAGTTAATATAGATTGCAACCATGGGGTGAGGAGGGATAGCTCACCAAGTAAGTTAGGTGAGGAAGTAGCTCACCTAAAGAATGAAAAGTCTATTCGATCTATAGTGAGAAGATAACAGTAACGTAACTGCCTAGGTAGGCATTGACTTATACAACAGGTGTACACACTACCTTCTTTATCAGGTAAGCTAGCTTGTTATTCTCAATCGGTGAAGCCTCACCACAGAGACGGTCAATTTCTCTTGCCTTAGGAATAAAATGAACAAAACTAAATATATTGGATCAACCAAGTCACAAGCCCACAAAGTCTTGACTCTGCAAAATAATCTTAATTATAACTAAAAACCAATTCAGAAGTTCTAATCAAACTACATAGACTGCCAAGAGAAATGAATTACCTTTTGAAGCATGTCAAATATCAATGCTTCCTAATCCTTTATTCTTTTCCACCTTTAGAAAGATCATGTTGTCAACAAGAGGATTTATCTCTTTTAAGGAACTCAAAAAATGAAAAATGAAATTCAGAAATATCAATATGAAACAAGAGAAAACCTTATTATAAGGGTTCCTCTCTAATTCATCATGTCTTATTTGTCCTTTGATTCTTCCTTTTATTCTATAAAAAGTAGTTCCTCAAGTATTTGAACTACTTTTAGTTACTAAAGTTAAATAACTTTATCTAAAATAGGACAAGTAATTTAATGATAAGGACAGTTAGTAAATAATATAATAAATAAACAGGTGGGGTCCCCCTCTATTATGCACTGTTTATTTCAATAATAAATAATAGATTTTCCTTTTTTCTATATCATATAATCATCAAATATAGAAAAATGTTAGCATCATATTGTTAGGAAATCAATAATAATTCCACACTAAACCCAGTAGAAGAGAGGAAGAAAGATTTAAACAAGAAAGTAAATAACAAAGAAAACACATAGTACACGGAGATTTTACCCTGGAAACCAAAATCGGGAAAACTAACATTCCTTGAGCATTCTTCTCTCTTTTTGTCTTATTCATTCAGAATAAAAGGTTACATGCCTAACCTTAGTCCACACCTAAGACACAATCGGCATCATACCTTCTTTCTTTACACAAGAACAACCTTGTAGCCAACTCTAGCTTACATCTACATGACCAGAAACCTCTATAATTATTGATTAGTTATTCATTAGACTTTTATAGTATTACAACACACCTTCTTTATAGGATTTATAGTAGGCAAAACACTAAATAAAAGGCACCCAAAAACAATTACAGATACATGCAAATCATTGGCTACAAATCCCACAAATCTCAAGATTCTGTTAGAGTTGACTACCAAGTTGGATTACCATTTGAATACCATTCGACCTTCATTCGATATTCATTCGGTTGCCACACACCTGACTAGAAACCTCTTTTTGGCTGAACTCTTTGACTTACTATTGATGTCTTTGACTTCAACTTTACCAAGTCGAACCACCTCAACCTTTGACTTGTTTTCGATGTCTTTGACGTCATCTTTACCCGGACGACCCACCTCAACCTTTGAATTGTTGTCGATTCCTTCTACTTTGAATGTCAATCGATCCACCTCGACTAAACTTTCACTTCAAAGAATATAACAACCAAACATTATCCCACTTGTTTTTTTCTTTATTGAAGAAATGAGACCTTTGAACTCTCATTCATAGACCCAGGGAAGGAATGCCCATTTCCTCTCTACACCAAGATAAATTCACAGCATTCACAAACATGGTCAAAGAGTTTGTTATGTTTTCCCACATGTCTACTTTCTCCAGGAGCACCTTGTTGATTTCCACCATGTCTCTCACAAAATTTTATTGTACAACAATGTGATTAGTCTTAGAATTATAAGTTGGGTTCTTTTCCAAAAATATTGCACTTTGACTATTACAAGTTATCTTCATACTTTTATGCTCAAACTTGATTCTTGAATGAAACCTTTGAAGCCATACTGCTTATTTACTTCCATGAGTGCTTTACATGTATTCATATTCTATTTTTGACAAGGATGCAACTACCTATCGCTTACTCATCCAGTTGATTTCTCCATCGAACATATTGAACACATATCCATTGGTCGACCTTCGTCGATCCAGATCTCTAGACCAGTCGGCGTCGACAAATCCATGTACATTTAATTCACTGTCACCTCTAGGTTTTCCTTGGTAGCATATATCATAATATTTTGTGCCACACAAATACCTAAATGCTCTCTTGACAATAGTCCAGTGCTCCTTCCCAGGTGTCGACATGTATCTGCTCAACACTCCCACTACGTGGGAAATGTCTCGTCGAGTGCAAACCATCGCATATATTATACTACCAATGACACTTGCAAAGGGAACATGTGCCATGTCCTCTATTTCCTCTTGTGTCCTTGGACAATATTTAGCAGTTAGCCTTGCTCCCACAAGAATTTTCACCTTCATAGTTTTTCAATATACTTCATCCAGTTCAACTATATATTTCTATCTACTAGATCTCTTTTTATCTCCATTCCCATAATGAAGTTAATTGCACCAAGATTCTTCATGTTGAACTTGGAGGATAACTACTTCTTCACCTCCTTTACTACGTTCATGTTGTTTCCAATCATCAACATGTCGTCAACATACAATTCTACATATATGAACAACCCACCTTCTTCTTTGGAATAATTACAGTGATCAACTTTGCTTCTCACAAACCCCAAACTAAGGATTTATGTGTTGAAATTTTGGTACCACATCGTTGGTGATTTCTTTATACCATAAAGGGATCTTTTCAGTTTGCACACCAAATCTTTCTTTCCCTTTACTACAAATCCTTCAGGTTGTTTCAAGTATATTTATTCTTCTAGGTCCCCATGTAGGAGTGTTGTCTTTACATCAATCTTTTCTATGTCTAGATCAAATGTTGCAGCCAAATACATTAGTACTCTAATGGAAGTTAATTTTGCAACAAGGGAAAAATTTTCACCAAAGTCGACTAATTCGACTTGGGAATATCCTTTTGCTACCAATCGAGATTTGAATATCTTACTTGACCTGCTGCATTCATCTTCTTCTTGAATACCCATTTTCCGACAGGTTTTCTTCCATTAGGTAATTTGACTAAGTCCCATGTCTCATTCTTATGCAAGGATTCCATCTCTTCGACCATGGCATCCTTCCAGAGTTTTCCCTTTTCCAAGTCAATTTCCTCCCCGACCGACTTGGGCTCATCGTCGGTGGAAGTTAACACAAATGTGGAATGGAAGTCGGGTGGACTATACCTTTCGACTGGTTTTCTTATTTGTTCTAACCTCCTTACAACTCGGTTCAATTGTTCCACCTCTTCTTCTTATTTATTCGACTCATTTGAATCATCTTCTTTGTTTATTAATTCAAACCGCACCTTCTCTAAATTATTCCCAGTCTGAACAATTTCTTCAGAATCAGACTTACTTCCAACTTATCTAAAGACCACATCTTGACTGTACATTGTTTTCCTTGATGCAGGATCCTAGATATTATATCCTTTCATTATTTCTTTGTATCCAATGTCAATACACTTGAATTCCTTCTTGTCCAGCTTGCTCCTATTTTCCTTGGAAACATGCACAAATGCATCACATCCAAATACTTTGAAATGTGAAAATGAAGGCTTCTTACTGGACCATACCTCATGTGGAGTCATGATGGATAGCACCGATGAAGGAGACATATTCACCAGATATTTTGCATTCTTGACTACCTCCACACAAAATTCTTCTGTGATCCTAGCACCACTAAGCATGATCCTTTCCTTGTCCATCAATGTTCTATTCATTCTCTCAGAAAATATATTTTTCTATGGGGTATATGGTGTTGTATTTTTGCGTTCTATTCCATGTTGCTTGCAGAATTGATCAAATTATTTTTCCACAGAAATCACCATCATTGTCAGTCCTCATCACCTTAATCTTCTTATCTATTTGGTTTTCTGCAAGATATTCAAACTCTTTAAATTTCTCGAAAACCTATGATTTCTTCCTCAAGAAATATATCCATACCCTCCTGGAAAAATCATCTATGAAGGAGACATAATACAGAGATCAACTAAGTGAAGGCACTGAAACATGGCCAAACACATCACTATGAACCAACTCTAGAATCTTATTTTCCCTTGTCGATCCATATGGGAACCTCACCCGAATTTATTTTCCATATATATGATGTTCACAAAATTTGACTTCTAAATTACATTCAAGAAAATATTCAACCATACCTTTGTTATGCATATATTTAGGTCCTTTTTCTCCAATACATCCCATCCTCTCGTTCCATAGCATGGTTGGGTCGAATGTATGATGACTTTTCAAGTCAGTTTGAATCAACTCGTCCTGAGTCAATTCAAGTCGATTCAAAGTCGAGTCTACTTCATGAACAACAATGTTTTTTCATCCATTCGAGTCGACACTCCCTAATAACTTGTATAGGGTTCCAATATGAACTCCTTTCATTAAGACCATCGCAACTCTGACCATCTTGCATGAATCCTTCTAAAATAGAGTGTGCACTCCTGCATCACTCATATTGATGAAAAATATCAAGTTTCTTGCCAAACCAATAATTTGTAGCACACCTGGAAGGGTTCTTCTCCTCCCATCCTAAGGTATTAGTTGAACTCTTCCTCTTCCGAACATTTTGTTTTTCGATTCGTCTTCCAAGAACACATATCCTCCTTCATATCTCTCATATTCACAGAACCATTATCCATGTGGTGTCATTTTATAGGATGCTCTTAATTCGATTAACCAAACATCTTGATTTGATTGTGTACTATTCGATGCCAGGTACATATTGTCCCCTTATTTGGAATCATCTTTTCCTTAGTTGATTGCTTCTCATCAGATCTTGTATTGAATTCCATTTCATTTGACTTGCAGTCCCTTTTTTAATGCCCATATTTACTGCATTTCTAGCATCTTCTCATCGAATGAACTGGGGATTTAGATCTACCCTTCGACTTAGACTTTCTATCGAATAATTTTCCTTTATATCTGTCAATTGGTCGACCTCTCACCACTAATACATCTTCGGACAATCCTTCCATGTTTTTCCTTCTCATTTATTCTAACAGTAGATATGAAACCACATATTCTAGCACTAATGTGGTTGTATTACTCTGTATAGGCGCGACTAAGATATCCCAAGAGTCTGGTAAAGAACATAATAGGCTAATACATTTCTCCTCCTTAGTTATTTTAATATCCACAGAAGATAATTGGATTAAAATGGTATTAAACGCATTTAAATTCTCAGTCACCGAAATTCCCTCATGCATCCTCAGAAGATACAGTTTCTTTCTGAGAAGAAACTTATTTATCATGGATTTTGACTAGTACAAGCTTCCCAACGTGTCCCATAGTTTCTTGGTCAAATATTCACCTGAGACATTCAATGGTACTGAATATGCAAGACAAATTCGAATCATGCTCCTTTCCCTTCTCTCGAGTTTCTCCCATTATTGTGACTTACGACTCTTAATAAACCTAGGGTTTAGCTCAGATACAAGGTTTTTAAACCAATCTCTGATACCACATGTTAGGAAATGAGGAACACTTCCATGCTAAACCTATCAGAAGAGAATAAGAAGTATTTAAACAAGAAATTAAATGACAAAGCAAACACACAATTCACAGAGATTTTACTTTGGAAACCCAAAACGGGAAAACCAACATTCCTTGAGCGTTTTTCTCTCTTGTTGTCT
Organism: Picea mariana; assembly: GCA_032191745.1. NCBI lineage: Eukaryota > Viridiplantae > Streptophyta > Pinopsida > Pinales > Pinaceae > Picea > Picea mariana. Next base: position 43,223 of record JASDQU010309522.1, read on the forward strand.
TATTCATTCATAATAAAAGGTTAAATGCCTAACCTTGGTCCACACCTAAGATGAAATCGACATCATACCTTCTTTATTTACACAAGAACAACCCTGTAGCCAATTCTAGCTTACATCTACATGACCAACAACCTCTATGATTATTGATTAGTTATTCATTAGCCTTTTACAACATTACAACATGCCTTCTTTATATGATTTACAGTAGGAAAAACCATAAATAAAAGGAGCCCAAAAAATATTATAGATCCACACAAATCATTGGCTACAAATACCACGAATCACAGGATTTTGTTACAGTCGACTACCAATCAGTCTTCATTCAGTCTTCACTCGATTTCCACACACCCTCTTGTTGGTTAACCTCTTTGACTTATTTTCGATGTCTTCGACTTTGAATTTACTTGGTCAAACCAACTCGAACTTCGACTTGTTTTCGATGTCTTTGACTACGTCTTTACCCAGTTGACCCACCTCAAGCTTTGATTTTTTTTTTATTCCTTCAACTTCAATTGTCAGTCGATCTACTTTGACTAGACTTTTTTTGCAAAGAATATAACAAACCAACACATATATCATACCAAAATCATTCATTTTAAACACCATGGCATAAATCACTTATGTCTCACATAAATATAACATGATGTTTTAAAGTTTCTAAAACAAATATCATGGTTGTTCCATTTGTCCAAATAGTGTCATAGTCAAATATCATAATAAACGCAATCAAAATAGCCCAGTGAATTTATTTTTGAAAACATATTCTCTTTCCATGATGAAGTCCTCATACTGAGACTTTTTTTCTTCCAATTGGGATACATCTGGATGCATATCATATAAACGTCTCTTCTCACTACATGTTGATTTTATCTTTGAATGAGTAGAGGAAGAGGATTTGACCATGTTGTTAGAATTAATAGTTTGCTTTCCTTTGTCAATTTAAGATCCATGTGGTGTAGTTTTGTGATCTATTGGAGGGGAAGAGGAAGAGGAGGCATAGACTCATGTGTAATTGTTGTCTAAAATGGTAATACCGGGTGAACCTATTGAGGGGTTTGAATTCACCCCAAAATAGCAAGGGGTACTCCCCAATATAAAGTCTCGATTAGACTATACATCGTTTGGGTTAGGAGTCCCATCCAAAATTTGGCTCGGCTGCCATTATTGCTAACTTTTGATTTTATTACCGGTTAAGGTTCGGTGTACCGATGTGAGATTGTATGCAATGAAAATATGTATATGAATACCATGTATGTAAAATAAGAACATCTAACCTATCACTAATATATGCTAACATGTCGCTAATCTATGCTAACCTATCCTAGCTAGGAGCGAACTGGAGTAACCAGTGAGTTATAATGCAACCAAATCTTAAAACTACATTAACACAGTTAGTTGTATGAAAAGAGAAAGATTGGAATCAATAGCACATGTAAGTATATAATTAGATTAGTCCATATTACATGAACATATACTATAACAACTCATGAAACTCAAGGCGTGGAAATATTCGAATAAATACCGATGCTGCAAAAATGTAATTCAGATTGCATAAGAATTAGTCTAAATCGAACAAATCATTCTTATAGTCCATAGAAACAACAAACATCCTCACTTGAAGTAGTTCAAAGCTTCGGTCAATTTCTACATGGGATTTCTTCTAAAATAATTGGCCTTGAGGGCTTCTCAATATTCATTAACACTGTATAAGTTCTTGAAACAGTTCTTGGGTCTATACAATGCTTGAAAAGCCAAAAATCTAAAAGTCCTTATTTTAGAGTTTCTAATATAATTTATACACATAATGGTAACCCCTATTTTTCTTTTCACCTTCTTCTTGAAGGATAAGTTACAAGACTATTTGCATTCCCTTTTCTTATGGAAAGTGGCACAAAATGATGAAATTTGAGATAGTTAGGAAAAGGACGTTTCCATAAAACAATGGTTTTTCCTTTTCCTATGATATTTTTCTCTGGAGATAGGCCGTCCAAACTTACAGTTGATTATGCAATGCCTCAATCCTCTTGCAAGATAATTGCTCCAGCATTGCTTTAATCATGGCCATGCTATCATCCAAGGCGCTCATCTCTTTTTCCAATTTTCTCATGTAATCTTGTATTATAGTATGGAGCTTTGTTGGTTGTATCAAATGTTAATCAATAATATTAGTTGATATGAAAGTTGATGTTTCAACCACTTTTCTTCTCCATATTGTGCTTTCCTAAACCGCATTCACTAATTCCTCAATGACTAAGTTCTTCCCCAGTTCGTCTAGCATTGGGAGTCAGCCATGTCTTATCAACTCTTGAGAAGCTTTGTGAGTTCTAGAGAAAATGCCTATTGATTTTGTTACTTATTTGTCTGCTCATTTCCCTACTTGCTAGCAATGATCTAGCGCATACATATCTTTCTTCCTCGTTGATTTCGAGGGTTTGTATAATTCTAGAGGCACATCAATATTTTCTGTTATCCAAGTATCAATATCGGCTATAGCTTCCTGGATGGTGTTGTATTGCGTCAGCTGCATATGTATATTTTTGTTTTGTTCAATCACTTTTGCAGCTAAGTTTTGGAAAAGATGTATGTTGGAATACATATCGATGATCACACCTTCCAAATCATTTCTCACTTTTCCCGCACTAGATTTAAAACTAAGAATACTTCTATCATACATTCTTACTTGTTGGAGCTTCTCTTATAACTCTTTGATCTTCAGTTCCTTCTCCTCATTCTGTTGGCATAGCCTTTGCATATTATCTACAGTTGCATCTATGAATGCAAATCCTACTCTTGTTGTTTCCACAGGGTTTTCCCTAACATCTCCTATGACGGGAACCTAGGTGACTATTGATAGAGGAGCTCCCTCTATTGTTGGAACCTTCTTAACCCTTTCTTGTACAACCCAGAATGTTTTTCTATCGTACGTCAAACTTCAGATGTCTACTATCTCAGTTGACTGAAAATATTCCCACTGCCCGATACCTAGCACACTACTCATTGTTTATGTTCATGTAACCACGACGGATGTTCCAAGGACATCCAAGTCCATTGGGAATGCATCTCATTCTTTATCCTTTGCTTCCTTCTTCTAATTTTCTTCTTCGGCAACTTTATCTATTTCTTCATTTTTTCTAATTCTACCACTATCCTTGATGCTTCAACTGACTCCTTTTCCTTTTTAGCAACAACTTTTTCTTCGGATTCCGCTTTTTCTCTTGCTTCATTTTATGCAATGGATTTTGCCTTGTCATATTCCAACTTTTGCTTCTTTTTAGAATCATTTTATTCTTTAATACTTTATCTTTGTCCATCCTCTTTTTCTCAATAGGTTCTTCTTCTTCTTCTTCTTCTTCTTCTTCTACAGAGCCTAAATCTATCGAGAGGGATATGGGGGAAGATATCTCAGCTTCATCTCTTTCTGCATCTTTCTAGTCGTCTCTCTTGTAGTTTCTTTATCCACAATCCTGCCTCTTGGTTGACCTCACCTATTAAAAATAACCTCATCATAGATTCTAGCATTCTGATGTACTCCTTATTTTTCCTAGAAATTAGTGGTGTATTCATAAGGGATTCTAATGCTATGAATATTCTCTTTGAAAATGTTCTTGGGATCATGACTCATGAATCATTATTCTCCAAAATGATAGGAGAGAATTATTTCTACTTTTTTATGGCCATGTTTGGTGTTTTCAAAGAAGTAGTTCCCAATGAAAAGAGGCAATGGAGGCCAGATGGATTTCTTGGATCTATACAACATTCATCCAACTCCATGTATGATTTTTTGATATGTTACTTCCTAGAGCACAAGTTTATCTAGGACGAACCTAGAAAGTAGGCGAGGTGGCTTCATTGCACAATATATTATGATATATGTGCCATGCTCCATTAGATACCAATCCCCAATTCTCCTCATAAATGATATGGCCTTGTCGGTCATACAGGGTGGGGAGGTGAAAAACATGAATTCATATAGTGGTGTGACAAAGTGTTCACATATCCTTTGGTAATTTTCTCATTACTTGTGCTCCTAGAGTATTTTGCAGTAGATATGGATGGCAGTATTAGTGGGAAACCAACTCCATCCCATGTTTGGGTATTTGTGGGCTATGCACATTATATCTAGGAGATATGAATCCATATGAAAACTTGGGAAGCTGTCTGGTTGTGCTTTAGTAGCAGCTGAAATTGCACTATTAATATTCCTAGACAATATGTCTTCCCAATTGAATGAGGCACCTACATCTACACAGAAATAAATTAATGGAAGATAAGACAGAGGAAATTGTGTTTTGTCTGGTTCCCCATATAACCTACACAACATGAATGCCATATACTAGTATGGTATTCTTAGATTGTTATTTGGATATCGACCTTTGACTCAATATTTAAATTGATTATCCGCTTTATACTAGGTGGGGAACAAATCCTTCAGGGTACGCTCAAACTCGTTAAGGAGATGACCGTCTAATTTTTTTTCCCAGCCTCTAGCTGATAACATTTGGCTAGATCATGAGGCTTGAATAAAGCTATTGGATCCTTCATTGTATTGAATATATACCTATTGTGTACATCCACATTTTTTTAAATCCAAGATATAGCATCTGCACAAGGGAGCAATGTTGGATGCACTGTTACTCTAAAGATTCCTTACTTTCTGATGTTTCTAAATGCCTGAAGCTCACTTGGATCCTCTTCTTCTGTAGAAAATTTTGATTTCTTGAACATGTGATAAACTCCCCCCATATCAAGATCTCTCCTTATTTATCTAAAACTCTCGATGTATCAACGTACATAATCCTAACACTTTCCGCATTTGATGTTTTTTGAGAGTTGTTGGATGGTTCAACTCTCGTTTTATTTATTATTTCTTTATTTTATGGTGACATGTCTGAACTTGCATAATATGATAGATTTTCAGCTTATATATAGAAATAATTCATAGAGAACTTATTCAATACATGTTGTTCTTTGCACATAGCAATCAATTTTTTACTGAGATTGTGAAAAACTTGGGCAAATTTTGAGAAAGATGAACAATTTTGAGTGTAGTTCAGAGGAGTTAATAGTAACTCCTTCAAGTAGTTCGAAGGAGTTAATAGTAACTCCTCCAAGAAATACTCGGAAGATTTTTTTGCAAGTCTTGGAGGGTACTTGGTCGTTTATCAAGGACTTCTTCAGTCTGCTTAGAGGAGTTACCGGTAACTCCTCCGAGCAGATCGAAGGAGTTAAAAATAACTCTCACGAGCATATCGGAGAATTTAATAGTAACTTATTCATTATTCTTCGAAGATTTACAAACAAATGATTTTCGAGATAAAAAGGCGAATACACAGCAATAGCGAAGAGGAACCGGTCATGAGCTCAGGGTTTATTTAAGTCTTGTTTTTCATGCCCTAGATGAAAATGGTAGTGAGAGTTTCATGATAGTCTCGTCCGAATATAGGATTTGGGGAATGGTATACATTCAATGGATGTTCGATTTCCTTAGGCCTTATCCATTGGAAGGAATGATACAATGATGAGGGCGCAGAGGCAAAGTGGTAGATGAAAAGAGCCAAAGGGAAAAAGGTGGATTAGGTTTGACATTGTGTAAGAGGAAAAAAGGGGGGGGGGACTTATCCCTAATTTGTTAAACAAAGAGAAAATATAGGTAGAGACAAACTTACTGGTTTGATCACTACCATGTGTAGATGAATGGGAAGGACAAATTGTTTGAACGATGTTTATCCAGTCTCTTTGGTGTCTATATTTAGGAAAATGGCACATTAAAAATAAGCCAAACCCCATTTTTCTTTATATAACTTAAAGCCAATTAATTATCATTAAATGCAATAGGTGATCTCGGAGACTTTCTTAATAACTCCTTTGAGAATCTTGGAGGCCTTTTCACAACTTTGTTGAGTGTTTTCTTTATCGAAGCGATTGGTGGGAAATCCTCCAAGAATTTTGGAGTAGTTGTTGGGAAATCCTCCGAGCAGCATGAAAGAGTTGTTGGGAAGTCCTCTGAGAAGATCAAAATATTTGTTGGGAACTCCTCTGAGTAACTCAAAATATTTGTTATGATGCAAACCCCCTCTTCCTCTTGGGGTTTCTTGACCTCCCAATCTAGGATCATTCAAGAATTGGAGTCAGATTGACTCTTAGGTCCCTTCTTGGACCCTCAAACAAGTTTACACAGACCCCTTTCTCCTTAAGGCACAGGTTCTATGAAACCCACTGGCTCCTGCTAAGCCCTTGTTCCTTTTTAAAAATTTGAAATACACAGGCGCTAGCTCCCTTCGCTAAGCCCATTTTCTCATATGGCCCCAGTATGTGACCTAGGTCTTAACTCAACGGGCGTTAAGCCTTCGAATTCGAGACTTTTGGCACCCAACACTTCTTCAAGCTCCCGAAGTGTTATGCCTCCAAGTTCATGGGATTGTTCCATGTGTACACCTCCAAATCGGCGGCTGGAAAATTTTTCGGCCTTCAACCCTTTTGTAACTTCTCATAAAATCTCATTCTTGACCTCTCTCTCCCAGAGTACTAATCCTACGAGTACACGACCTTGTGACACGTGTTCGTAGCATATCAATGACCACGATTGAACTTCTCCTCCGGACTTCAAGGAGTTCTTAATCCACTACACAGGATCCCTCTAGAGTTCCTCTCCTCTAAATACACTGATATCTAGCACATGTCTCAAGAATCTAACTACTGACGGTGTTTCGGCACACTGGCTTCTACCCTCTCCTCCTTAGCTCTAAATTCTCTATTCGTCGAACCCTTATCCTAGCTAACAGTTTTCAATTAGATCAACAGTCTGGATGGACTCTGGGAATTCGGTCTCTAGGAGTCCTTCACTCCTTATGTTTCTCTTTATCCAAAATAATGAACCCGTGAAGGGATCAATATATTGCTATGTTTCCCTTTGATTCGATGGTGATGATGGGTTTCGGGCCTTCGTTCCTTTGGAAGCCTGGCTTATGGGGCTTCACCTCCATCTTCTTTCCAAAGTGATCTAGCACTGGAGTGTGGGATCGCATGACATGTTTCCCCGCGATATCTGAAAGCCACAATTGATTCAGACCCTCCAGGGCTTTAAACTCCACCGTGTTTAAATATCATGTAGCTTTCATGGATCTAGCGGTTGTCAGATCTCCACAAATTTCTCGAACATATCCTATATTTCCATCTCCTACCATCGGTAACCTTCCTCTGCACACTCCTCCCGATGTCTGGACATAAGATTCAACATCCCATATTTCTCCTCACGGCCGATCCAACAATGCAGGTAGTATCTCCTCCACTATCTTCTCTCTTCCCTTATGATGAGGAATTTTGAAAAGATTCAAAGGTCGTGACCTTTGATCCTCCTACGAGCCAATTGCTTGGGTCTTGACTTTTGCTTCCGAGAAATTTTATCCCTACTGATCTTGAATGATTTAAAACTTCAAAGGGGTTCATCCCTTTGAACTTTCCTCTGC
>JASDQU010309522.1:50761-62878 GCA_032191745.1 Picea mariana
TTCCCTCCTGGCACTCCACTCTCGTCCTCCTAAGCTTATGAACTTGGAATAATCTCACCCCTACACATATTTTGTGTTGTCCCTCTTGAGATTTCAAATTACTCAAGTTCTGAGAGTCTCGTCCCTTGTCTTCTCTAGATGATTTCATGTATCCTCCTGGAAATCTATGACACTCCTTCTCTCTTTCCTTACGGTCTGAGACTTGGACTATTCTTAGACTTCTGCACTCTTTGCAAACACTCTGTGTGCAATGGCACTAGCCCTCCTAAGCTTTGTAAAGTCTAAAATACTTTACCTCTGGTGAACTCCTTGTGCTTGTCTCTCTCAATACCTTCTCAACACTGGTCCAAGTTTTGGCCTGGTGCACACCTTGTACGGGTCTTTGCTTGAGTATTTAAATCTTCAGGCTCACTGATGCATTCTCTGCACCTTCTTAATGCACACTTGCAGAGCTCTTCCCCAGAGTATTCAACAACTCTGCTTCCTCTTAATTTCTCCAACACTTCATAAAATAATTGGCTTTGTACACTCCTTGCAATTCTTGCTCAATGCACCCTTGCAGAGCTTACAAAGTATTCAACAACTCTGTCTCATGTGCATTATCTACACAGAATATCCTCTAGAGTGTCCAATAACTCTGAGGCTCCTTCTGAGTTTGAGATTGTTTTGGCGTGCCCTCCTGACACATTCTCTTCTTGAATTCCAAACAAAATTCAAGCATGCACTCCTTGCATTGGCTACAGAGGTATCTATACCCTGTCATGCACTCCTTGCACGAGCATAAAAGAACCCATAACTCTCAAAAAAACTCACAAATATAGAGAAGTATATCTTCCTACTGCAAATGAAACCTATTCATACATCTACAACATATATGAGCACATAGTAAACATACATAACACACATAAAACAAATAGATACATAAATTCATAGGCAGGAAAACTGCTCTTTCTATTAATATCTGAATAATGATTACAATATGTGTAGGTTGGACTGCAGCAGAGTCTCATCTCTCTCTCTCTCTCTCTCCTTGGCTTACAATGGTATTCCACAACCTTCAACAGCCTACCATCAACAACAACCTTTTTTGGGGCATAAATTACATTGATATATACAATAGGGGCTCATCAATGTTTTTCCCTCCAATCCTCCTTAGTGATATCCTATCACAATTAAAACACCTATCTACTGAGGCTTATTACGATGAATGTTCATGTACAACTTCAGATCTAAGGAAATGATTAGGATCTGTACAACCCACAGCCTATTAACGACAATTTACACTCAGCCTGTACAAAGCACATGGGCTCGGCTTTTCTTGAGCCATCAAACATTTAATACCTTAAATTACATTTGAATTTTTAAATTGGGTTCAAAAATGAGAGGGTTGGTGCCTCTCTCCCTTTCTCAAATGCACGTTGATGTGTTGAATTGTTGGTGCATGCTGAGGTAGAAATATGCTCCTGCATCATGTTGGGAAATCATTCAAGCAACTCGAAAGAGTTGTTTGGAACTCCTCCGAGCAGCTTGGAAGAGTTGTTGGGAACTCCTCTGAGGATCTTGGAAGAGTTGTTGGGAACTTCACCGAAAAATTCTTAGGGCTTCTACTTTTAATAATTTTGCAATTTTTTCAAGGGTATTATTAGTTACCATGAGAAGATTTTGTTTCTTCAAGGGACTTGTGAGAATTTTCTTTAGGATTCAAAAATAAGGAGGCTCCATTTTAGGAAAGTATCCAAATAAAATGTAAAATGGAGGGGTTATAGTTCTAGTCACAACAAATGGCGACACATTGGGAAAATCCTTGGATCTCTGCAACAATGAGTCCATTCATAACTTTGTTTTAGGAGGGAACCCCATCACACAAAATCACAAGGAAGAAAAAATAGGTCTCGTGACTTGCATATTGAAAAGATCTAGGTGATTAAAAGAGCATTGGGACTCGTTAAAATTCAACAAATATCTTTCAAACTTATATTAGACATTATAATAAATGGCTAAAGGGAAAATGTAAGTTGTAAAGTTAGAATGAAACATCGATAATGTTGAGAATACAAGTATGATGCATTTCTCCAATGTTGCTTCGATGCCAGCGAGCGTCCATAGCCCCAACGAAGTCACCCCGATATCACAAGCCTTTCTCTACTGTCAGTGAGCCTCCATAGCCCCTCTTGGAAAAATATTGAAAATTTCTAAACTTAGTGTCTTTCGCCAAAATTTATGTTAGTTGCGCCAGTTAGTTTTAGAACCTTGTCGCCTAGAGTAAGCTTGTATAACTGTTAAGTCATTGCACCACCTAGCGCATACCTTTCCTCTACAGTAAAACCTCTAATCCTATCGCCATTTTCGTCGAGTTTCTCTACCGTCAAAATCTCAAAACCTTGCATCATAATTGGCCAGAATCTCAAAGATTTGAATTTTCTGAAGGTCTCCTATTGGTCTTAGTTCGCAATTCTTTGATTATAGAAATAAGCCTTAAAGTGTCAAATTACAAAAAAAAAAAAAAAACTATAAGTTTTGTTTTTAATATTATTTTAAAATTATTTTATATAATTTTAAATTAATATTTTAGTTGACTTTAAAGTTGATTTAGCCAAACCCTTTGCACCTATTCTCTTTTATAAAAATCATTGGGTCCACTACCCTTCACGTCCCAATCTCCCAACTATCCATCAAAAGCCATACGCATACCAAGTCACAAGACAATTCATACAAAACTCGAAGGAGAGAATTCATGAGGAGGCCCGAAAGAGTGCAATACATGCCAAGAAAATCGCAAGGGTCATACATAAGCGGCACGTTCCTTTTCGAGATTTTGACTGTCGAAAGAATTCTAATAAGCCACTCCTATTTTCCCCGAATCTTGAAGGCCAAAAATCGGGGTTCTAGCCTTACACTTAAAACATCGATGGGTTAAACGTTCCAGCTGTAAAATGAAAACTCCCTCTGTCAAAAAAAAAAACACTACCCTGGTAAAACTCAATTTTTTCAGCCGTGGAGAGGCCTTTTTACACACTCAAATAGTCGATTGACATCTAGAAGTCATAATATTTCCAATGGTACCTTCAAATATGCATTTGGAGCTTGGGAAGGCATCCAAAAGTTCCATGCAAGGAGGTGTTGCGTTTTTGTGCAGACATGGCCCATAAATGTAGGAATGCGCCCAGATTTCAGCTAAACACTGCCAATTCATTTCTCATGACTCTTAGTCGGTTTTGGGGTCGTTTCTCATCTGTTACACGTTGGAGGCTTGTATTTTTCCTTATTTTAAATGCTCATTATTTAAAATCAACCACTAAACCCTAATTTTAGGGATTTAGTTATACTTTTACTATTTCTGGTTTCAAATCATGAGACACTTGTTCCTTTCTGGAAGAATTTATTTTGTAATTCGAATCGTTTCTCGGTAATTCGAGAAGGGGGAAGAAGACTTATATATTGTATATCTCTTTGATGAGAAAGGAGGGGGATACATCCCAATATCCTTTTGGGGGCTAGGTTTGTAATGCCATTTCTTTTAGCAAATATAGAACAGAATGTCAAGAGATTCTATACCTCGTCACTGTGTAATTATCTATTTTCTTGTATTGTTTTCTCAAGTTTACATTCATTAATTCTTCCTTCTTTTACATATTCAGCTTGTAATGACTCTAATTCAGAAATACCTCTGCTATAGTCATTTATTGGGCAGCATGTTAGGTTCATCTTTTCCTTTGTTTATGCTGTGAGCAAAACAAGACCTGTAGCTTGATTGTTTCTGCCTAGATTACAAGTTATATATATGCATGTTTGTCTTTTGAAGTTTTTTTTCATTCCTCTATTGAAATAAAGATTAGACTTACTGGAATTAGATACTTAACTCTTTGTTTTAGTCTCTTTAATTCCCTATCTTCTATCCATCTTCCTTATTTTAATTAAATTAGGCAAATGAGGTCATGCCTCTTCGTTTCTGATTTATAAATGATTGAAAGGCTTGTTTCGAACCTAGTTCTAGAAGCCTCATATGACTGATCATTCAACAAATTATTATTTCATTCAAAATTTGTTAAGGCTTGGCTCTATTACAGCCTAGAACCAACTCTTGCGACAACATTTTCTAGCACCATTGTCGGGGACGGAGGAACGAAGTTATCTTCCCAGGGTTACGAAAAAAAATTTAGACCTATTCCTTGATGGTGAATAAGGGATAGGCATTCAATTGGTTGTGATCATTCAACTGGCGACTCCACTGTTCTCAAAATGTCAAATTTGTTCATTGCTTGAATTGTTGCGAGGTTTTCTCCTCTGGACTTTACAAATGTTTATGGTTTTCCAAACATTGTTCCAGACATTAAAATTTGGGAAGATGTCCTTACTAAAATTTGGAGGATATGCGGACGACAATCCTGCTCAACACTTGTTTGAATTCCACAAGCTCATGGATGAATTAAATGTACATCATGAACATGTCCTCATGAAGTTGTTTATGTTTTTGTTGGAAAGAGATGCTAGACTCTAGTATAAATATTTACCCCATTTTAGTATTCCTTCATTGAAATATTTTTACGCACTTTTTCATCGACATTGTAAGAGGATTTGTTCAACTGAAATCCTTTTTGAAGATTGCTGCAATATAAAATTCATAAGACAAAAAGATCAAACAAATTCTCTTGAAGAGGAGGAAGGAATAACAGAAATTTCTCAAGTCGATGAAGATAATCAATATGAAGAAGAGTTGGCTGATAAAGAAGCAAATTATGATAGCTCTTGTGGTCGTATTCAAGAAGAATATCAAACCAAACTCCATGAAGATGAAGCAGAAAGGTCAGAAGTCCNTGATGAGGAAAACACTTTTTCATATGAAGAGCTAGATTCAAGCTCATTCATATATAACTCTATTTTTAATCCTATTGTTCAAAAGAAATACATTCATAACGAGTTTTTTAATATTAATGATGCTGAAAATGGTTTAATTGTACAACATGATGATGAAATTGTTGGTTTAAATATTCATGAAGACCAGCAACTTATGGAAGGTCATATACAATCATGATTTGTTGATATAGAACATAGTCATTTTGTTATGGAAGAACCCCTTACTTATTAGTTTCATGATCAAGTAAAGGCCCTGAAATATGACGAATTGTATGGCGTCAAAAATCCATTTCATGAAGAGTTGCAAGAGGATTGTAATCATCCAAATGTAATAGAGATTTCAGGTATGATCACGGTGGTAAATCCCCATGAAAATTAGTCTGTGGATATTCAACCATGTTTTCTAGATCCTCACAAAACATGAATTTCTGAAATTCAATGTTCCAGAACATGCTATGAGCAACCTGTTTATGATGAATATCCAGAAGAGAAAGAAGAGTTGATTTCTTTTTCATCGCACACAAAAATTTACGACAATCCTTCTTTTTCAGCCTGTTTGATGAATATGATGAAAGTGTTTCTAAAGATGATGAGCAGCAAGAAACTTTGGTTCAACAGGAAAGCAATCAGCAACATCATGAAAGAGATCAGCCTATGTATGAAAGCTATCAAGAAGATATTTGGACAGTAGATGAAGGACATAAGAAGGGGTTACTGAAACAATTGATCTCTCTTCCATGTTTAGCAACTATTGAGCAACAGAACAGTAATTATCAATGTGACCTTTTTGCATTAATGGAAGAAAGAATCAGCAGTGGACAAAGTGCACAAAATAATTTTAGACAGCTTGCCCAGTAGGAAGAAGTATGGATTAATTGTGAAAGTGGTATATCTCTTCCCTTCTACGATCCGGTAGCAGTTTATATGGAGTCAAAATGGGGGACTGAATATTTTATTTCCAACTTATTGAAGTCTAAATTTCAAAACTATAAGTACCTGCTCCCAGGGCATGTTTTGAAATTTGCAGTTGCTCCTGTCATTTTTGCGCTCCAAGATGGAATCATAATTAAGTTTTTTAGTAGGATACTCACTTGGTTGATTTGGAAAGTTTCATGTACTTGAACAAAGCAGTGATATCAGTTAGAGTAGGTGATGTATATAAATAAGCTTTACTTTGAGCATTAGAGTATAGAGGTGGTTTTCAGTATGTTTCCAGTTCAGTTTGGAATCCAGTATGGTTTTGTTTTAAAGCATTACGACTCCATAGCCCAATGAATGCATAAGTGGTTTTTTTTATTCGGAAAGGCACAAGTAAAGTGACAGGGTTCAGAGTTTGATAAGGATGATTTCAGGTCGCCCAATGGATAAAGGCATGTGGTCTACTGTTATTGGTGCTTTACAGGAAAGCACCATCCCTAGATGGAGCCTATCTTGGAACAATATTGAAAATTTATAAACTTAGTGTCTTTCACCAAAATTTAGGTCAGTTGCGCCAATTAGTTTTAGAACCTTGTCACCTGGTGTAAGCTTGTATAACCATTAATTCATTGCGCCACCCGACACATACCTTTCCATTGTAGTAAAACCTCTAAACCTATCGCCATTTTCACTGAGTTTCTCTACCGTCAAAATCTCAAAACCTTGCGTCACAATTGGCCAGAATCTCAAAGATTTGAAGTTTCTAAAGGTCCCCCATTGGTCTTAGTTCAAAATTATTTGATTATCAAAATAATCCTTAAAGTGTTAAATTACAAAAAAAACCAAACTATAAGTTTTTTTTTTATATTATTTTAAAATTATTTTATATAATTTTAAATTAATATTTTATTTGACTTTAAAGTTGATTTAGCTAAACCCTTTGCACCTATTCTCTTTTATAAAAATCATTGGGTCCACTACCCTTCACGTCCCAATCTCCCAACTATCCACTGAAATCCATACACATACTAAGTCACAAAACAACTAATACAAAACTCGAAGGAGAGAATTCACGAGGAGGCCTGAAAGAGTGCAATACGTGCCAAGAAAATCACAAGGGTCATACATAAGTGCCACGTTCCTTTTTGGGATTTTGACCATCGGAAGAATTCTAATAAGCCACTTCTCTTTTCCCCGAATCCCAAAGGCCCGAAATTAGGGTTCCAGCCTTACGCATAAAACGTCAATGGGTTAAACGTTCCAGCTGTAAAATGAAAACGCCCTCTGTCAAAAACAAAAAAAACTATCCTGGTAAAACTCAATTTTCTCAACCGTGGAGAGGTTGTTTTACACGCTTAAATAGTTGAATGACATCTAGAAGTCATATGATTTCTAATGATACCTTCAGATCTATATTTAGATCTCAGGAAGGTAGCCAAAAGTTCCCCACAAGACGGTGTTGCGTTTTTGTGAAGACGTGGCCTAGAAATGTAGGAACGTGCCCAGATTTCAGTTAAACACTGCCAATTCATTTCTCACAACTCTTAGTCAGTTTTGGGGTCATTTATAAAATGTCACACACTGGAGGCTTAGTTGTTTCCTTATTTTAAATTCTCATTATTTAAAATCAACCACTAAACCCTAATTTTAGGAATTTAGTTATACTTTTACTATTTTTGGTTTCGAATCATGAGACACATGTACCTTTCTGGAGGAATTTATTTTGTAATTCGAATCATTTCTCAGTAATTTGAGAAGGGGGAAGAAGACTTATATATTGTATATCTCTTTGATGAGAAGGGAGGGGGAGACTGCCCGATAGCCTTTTGGGGGTTGGGTTTGTAATGTCATTTCTTTCAGCAAATATAGAATAGAATGTCAAGAGATTATATACCTCGTCACTATGTAATTTTGTCTTTTATCATATTGTTTTCTCAAATTTACATTCATTTATTCTTCCTTCTTTTACATATTCAGCTTGTAATTACTCTAATTCAGTAATACTTGTGCTATAGTCATTTATTGGGCAACCTATTAGGTTCAGCTTTTCCTTTGTTTATGCTGTGAGTAAAACAAGACCTGTAGCTTGATTGTTTCTGCCTAGATTACAAGTTATATATATGCATGTTTGTATTTCAAAGTTATTTTTCATTCCTCTGTTGAAATAAAGATTAGACATATCGGAATCAGATACCTAACTCTTTTTTTTAGTCTCTTTCATTCCCTATATTCTATCCATCTTCTTTATTTTAATTAAATTAGGCAAACAAGGTCATGCCTATTCGTTTCTGATTTATAAATGATTGAAAGGCTTGTTTTGGACCTACTTCTAGAAGCCTCATATGACTGATCAATCAACAAATTATTATTTCATTCAAAATGTGTTAAGGCTTGGCTCTATTATAGCCTAGAACCAACTCATGCGACAACATCCCCGACAGAGATACTTGCATGTCCCATGTGATCTAGAAATCCTTTCACCAAGCCTTTACCTTTTATAATGTTTGATTTTATTTGTTTAAAGATATAGGTGGATGGTGGGATTCCAGTTAACCTTTAAAGGTACTAGGGATGACACATGTGACAATGAGATCTGCTAACTTGATTATAGATAAGAAAACTTCCTTAGTTTTGATTCCTAACTTACTACAGACATCTCATCTAGACCATTTTGTTCATCTTTTGTAACATAGCAATCTGTTGTTCATTTGTAATCCCTTGGCTCTCTTCTTTCCTAATATTTTTGTATTAACAAGCTATGTTCCTCTACTAGATATCAACTTTTCATAGTTCACAAAGGGTTCACATGTCTAGGAGAGGATTAGAATGGACATCCTATTACATAGATGTTTAGGCATTATGCACCAAATGTGTTGTTTTTTAGCATGTGACCTGCTTCAGGTTGTAAAAACTCCAAAAATCACGTGTATCCAACCAAAAGGACAAGGTAAAACCATTAATCAAACAGATCAAGAAAAATCAAACTAAATAAGGAAACAAAAGTCAAAAAACTAAAACTAAAAACAGGTATTATTTATATACAAGTGATAAGTAGCCTCAAGGGCTCACTGATATAATGTTTTAGAAATTGGCCATTTACAGGGAGAGAGTCGATTTCTCCCTGAAGTTTTTGTAATCGAAAGGTGACTTGGACAATATTTTATTTGATAAGGTAGGGACCAAGCCAAAGTTGTTGAAATTTCATATGTTTCCCTTTATCTTCATGTGGTTTATCCCATTTCAGGACTAGATCCCCAACATGAAATTATTTTTCACCGATAGACTTCTTATCAAACCAATGTTTTACAATTTTTTGATGGGATTCACACTCGGTTTTAGTCTTGTCATGTATTTCTTTAAGGTTTAGTAAAGTATTTATATGACTTTGGATAACTGAGCATTCCCTGGCTTGGGAATGTTGTGTAAGTTGTTGAGAGGGTAGGTAAGTGTTCGATGGTAACACAGATTCTTGTCCATACACCAAAAAATATGGTGATGTTTCGATAGAGGCTTTTGGGGTGACACAATTTTCTCAGAGATCATTTTGTAATGCATTATGCCAATTTCTCTAATGATCGATCACGATTCTCTTTAGGATACGAATGATGTTCTTGTTTGTGGATTCTCCTAGGCAATTTACTTGGGGGTGATAGTTAGCTCAATACTTTAAAATAATTCCCTTTTCTAATGCATATTCAGATAATTTCAAATATTAAAAATAAGAAGCATTATCAAATACTAAAGAGTTGCGAATACCAAACCTTGTGATAATGTGTTGCTCAAGGAAATTAATCACTACTTCTTCATTCACTTTAACTAAAGGAATTGATTCAATTCAACATGTGAAATAATCAGTTGTGGTTAGAATATACCTATGTTGTTTAGATGAATTAGGATTTATATCATCGATATATATAAACCCCACTGTTTGAATGGTTCTTCCAATGCTACCGGTTGGAGAGGAAAAGAGACATTTTTCCCTCCCTGCTGCTTTTTGGCATACTTCGTAGCTTCTTGAGTATGCGTGAGCATCCTTAAATAGGGTGGGCCAGTAGTATCTCTTTCTTATCACTTTATGAGCTATTGTATCTCCTGAGAAATGACAAACAACTATCCCATCATGCATACCTTCTAGCACCTTATCATCTTCTTGTTTTTCAGGACATCTAAGTAACACTCAATCATAATTCTTTATGAACAAGATGTCATGTAATAATCAATATTATAAAGATTTCATTCGTAACGCTCTTCTTTGTTTAGAATTGAGATGATATGGAGCGGTGCCATGTTGTAAATAATACTTAAGATCACTGTAAGTTGATCCTTTAATGGCTAGTACATATGGAATTTGTTGTGTATACATGATATGTTCATCTTGCCATCCATCCTCTTCTTATTCTTCAGCATCATCTCCTTGGGTTACTAATTTACACAATCCTTGACCCTTTAAAATGTTGGCTGGTTTAAATTTGAGATCATACTTTTTCAAATATGTCATCCAATTTCCTTGTCTTTCTCCCAATTCCTTTTGGACGAACAAGGATCTCACTTCAGGGTGTGGGATGATGACTTTAGTACATTTTTTTAGGATGTACGGTCTGAACTGCTTGATTTATTTATGTACAACAAATGCTTGTTTTCTACCAGAGGGTAATTTATTTTAGTGCCTTGTAACCCAGTGTTCATAAAAGCAACAGGATATTTGTCTCCTTGCTCGTCCTTTTGAGTGAGTATTGTTGCCAGTGAATGCTCAGATGCAAATGTATATAGTAGGAAATATTTTGAAAAATAGGGACTCTGAAGGGATGGGGCATTATCTATGGAGATTTTAATATTTTCAAATTCTTCCTTTTCCAAAGGTGTCCATTTTAATTTCACAACATTTTTAATCATTTTTTGTAAAGGTTTTACAATCTCAGCAAAGTCTGGAATGAATATTATAATGAAATTGATTCTGCCAAAAAAATATTGCATAGACCTCTTGTTGTGCGGTGGAGAAATTTGTAAAATGTATTTCGTTCTCTCTAGATCCACTGGAATTCCTTCTTTTGAAACAGCGTGTCCTAATAAAATTATTTTTGAAACAATGAATACAATTTTCTTGGGATTAAGCGAAATTCTATATTTTTTGCAACACTCGAAAATTTGCTTGAGATGTTTTGGGTGGTCTTTTCTTTCCTTTGAATTAATTGTAACATCATCAAGGTAAAACACTACACTTTGACCGATTAAACCTTTTAAATCAATGTCCATTGCTCTTTGAAATGTGGCTCCTACATTCATAATACCAAAAGGCATCCTTTTGTAAGCATAAGTTCCCCATTTAGTTCGAAAAGTGGTAATTAATTGGTCTAGTTCTACTACAAGAACCTAGTTGTATCCCGAAAAATCATCTAGTAAAGAGAATAGTTGAGATCTAGAGCGTGATTAAGATTTCTAAAATATATACAAATTCTTATTTCTCCCGAATTTTTCCTCATGGGCACCATATTAGATACCCAAGTTGAATGTATTACTTTAAAAATCATTCGAGCATCTAACAACTTCTTGAGTTCCTTTTGTATAAGAGGTTTAAGAATAGGATGAATCTTCCTAATCTTTTGCTGAAACGGCTTGATCCCTTCTTTGATGGGAATCACATGTTCTATTATCCCTGTATCATAATTCTTCAAGTTGTCATATGTCCAGGAAAAAACATATCGATACTTCTTGAATAACTTTGTGAACGTATGTTTTCTGAATCTGAACAGCAGGTGCCCAGGTTGACATATTTACATTATTTAGATGTTCCCAAATTTACCAAGAAATGCATCACCGTGGAGCTCTTGGTCTTCGAATTAGATGGCCTCCTAAATTTAGATTGTAAATCAAATAACTTCTCAAGAGTCACAATGTTCTTCGGAACACAATTTTTCTTTATCTTGTCATTTTCTTCTTGATAAGCTTGCATCTCTTGTTGGTGAATTTCATCATCGATCACTGAGTTTTGGAATGTGTCCAAACTAGTAACAAAGTTGACAATTTGAGAATCATAGTCGAATACTCTTCAACTTGTGACATTTTCAGGTAGGGATTGCCTGAACATTAATTCAATTGAAAAACCATCATCATGAGGCATGAACCTAGATGTTGCATTGGCCAAAATATGAGCATCTACATTTTTGTCACAAGGTATAGAATTAATATTAAATGCATCAAATGAATAAATAAAATTGCATACCTCGTATTCTTTCAGATGCGGAGATAGGCAGTGAACAATATTTCTTACATGTCGAAGAATAATCTCCGAGTCACCAAACACTTTCAAATGTTTTACGTCGAGGTCAATGGAATTTTTGAGACCTT
>JASDQU010309523.1:13119-24620 GCA_032191745.1 Picea mariana
CCCCCTTCTCTACATGGTAGAGATCCATTGGTCCAGACTCCCACCACGTACTGCTTATCAATTTCTGACATATCCCTCGTCACCTCATGACATCATTTTCCACTTGTTCCCTAAGGGTCACATCTCTTAACTTTGTCAGTCCACTCCCCCTGTTCACATGTTACAAGTCCCTTCATCATGGTAAATTCCCAATCAACACCCTCCATGTCACCCAGTCATATTCATCATTCATTTTTACCTGCCATCTCATACTCCAAAAGACTCGTTTGCAATTTATTACTGGCTAACTTATCTGTTAGCTTGTTGATCTGTCCCCCACGCCAAACGGGTATCTGTTTGCTCAAAACCACCATTTCTGTTCATTTCTCCCATTGCTTACATTGTCCTCGCACTAGAGAAATTATCCTTGTCTTACCTCCGTTCCAATCAACCATCCAAAACCACAGTCATCCCCACTAACGTTTTGTTTGACTTGCGGTATTTTCATAGTGATGGCGCCAAAATCAAAGAGAGAAGAAGTCAAGGAAAATCCTTTCCTCCCGCCTCCTGTCGACCTTGACAGGATCCATTTGGCCAGCAAAGATCATTTAATCATAGACACAAGGTGCGAATTTGATTTCACGGATTTGCAGTCATGGCTAAAGGATGTTTTCTTAGATCAGAGCGATGAAATTAGGCTCTGAGAGTCCAACCTTCCTCTATATCTTTTCGCCCAGGTCCACCATTTCCTTGAGTTCACCCTCAAGTACCAGGCTCATTACCTCCCCCACGAGAGAGCCATAGTATCTTCATCAGGAGAAGCTCTGTTCTTCATCACACCAGAGGCCATTGACCATATGATGCAGATACCAAGAACCGAATATGTCTCCCATTTCAACCTCGAAGTCACCATGGAGCTATACCAAAAGATATCATTCCCTTAGAGAGCCCAGATTTTTGAGCTTTTCCTCCCTCAGGCTACTCAACTCCCCAAGACAAATCCCCCGTACCCTTCCTCCCTATTCTCAGTAAAGGGAAACCAAATCATTTTGTCTCTCTGTGCTTTGCTAGGTTATTTTTTTGACCAATGGGTGGATGAACCCATATTAGGCTTTCTTTCCATTTTCTCTACAAAAGAAAGACCCACCATGCAATTTGACTACAACATTTTCCTGGCAGACAATATTCACGAGCATTTCTTGGATTTTGCCTCAGAAGGCATGTTCCGGTATTCTTCAATACTGGCCTACATGTTCACTTGCTTTCAAGTGGACAGGTTCTCCTTTTTAATGCAGAAAATGGACATGGACAGGAAGCTATAGGCGGTAATGGCTTGGACTTCACTTCTCAGACAAAATTCAACAGAGTTCAGTTTCAAACAGTTTATCGAGCAGTTCTACCATCCTGTGGTGAGCATGCTCAGTGGCAGACCTGAACCAAGGATAAATGAGGACATTCAGAGGATTTTACACCTCTCAGACCTTTCAAAGACTGGAGACTGGTATCTTTACCAAAAGCACACTGAGATCAGAGTATATGGATGCGATTTGGCTCCATACAAATTGCCCAAGTATCTACCCATGAGGATATTTTCCCTGGAGTATATAAGGAAAATGATTAACTCAGATGACATACATTTTGTGTCTCTAAAAAAGAAACAACAACTCAGAATCAAAGGGCAAATAGGATATTTCATCTGCAATAGCCAAGGTGTCGGGGAGGAAGTAGATAGAATGTTGAAAGAAATGAAGTTTTTTGTTAGTTTCATTTGGCACTATAATCTGTGTGGGACAATTTCTGACATGAGGATTAAAAACAAAAATGTCCCATATGTTCATACACCCAAGCCTGAGATAGAGAAGTTCGCGAATCAAACAGAATGGTAGTCGAACACTCTGGTCGAGATAGAACAGAAGGACCCTTCGTTCATCATCTCACTGACTACTACACCACAGGTTCCCAAGGAGAGAAGACCCAGGAAGGATACTTCACCTTCCATCACTGAAGTCTCAGCTGAATATTTCCAATTACACACCAAAAGGCCAAAAACCATTCTTACACCCGACACGGCTGGTGAAAAGGAAATCCAATCCACTGCAACTATGAAAGATGATTGGTCACTTCTGAGCACAAGCAACAAGCAAATCATGTCTACCGTTGTTCCTAAGAATCCCACGAGTACTCCACTAGTCGACCAATCGAATAAAGGAGGACCAAAATTGAGTGTTTTTGAGAAGTATGACCTAATCAAAAAGAAAAATCAGTCGCTAACCAACAATACATATGCTCAGTGTTGGAAACAAACATCAACGACACAACATAGACTGTTTTCTTCATTCAATACAGAGAAGGGTATAATGCACATAGCATTTCTACAGGCACAGGTGCTAGACCTGAAAGAAATCATTGATCACAAAAGGGCAACATTCAAGTTTCATACTAGGGATGTGCATCCTACTGATCAAATGGATATGCACAGGCATACTAGGGAAATTATTTTCTCCACATTGGCAAATGCTTCTACTACAACCACTAAATTACAGGTATCTCTGAGAAATTTCCAGATATAGCTGAAATTAGAAAAGATATCATCCCTTGCAAAGGATAACAGAATTAAGACATTGGAAGAATTGGTCCTCAAGATCGGGTATTACCCCTCAAATGTGAAAGCAGTTGAGGAGATGTTTAAAAATAAAAATGTCGATATAGCATCTCTAAGGAAATAGTTGAAACTGCCACCAATGGAAGATGCACTGGCAAAGGAGATAGTTGAGACAGAAGGGGAAAAGGATGAGATGCTCATGTTGATTATGGAGCAAAATGCATAGTTGAAAGAGATGGAAGCATAACTGGAAAGGTTATTGAAAGAGAAGGAACAATCAAAGCCTATGGAAGTCATTCCATTGAGTGCAGTTCCACTCACAAGAGTAAGCACAGCATCCACAACAGGAATCCCCTTAGCAGAAACTCCCTTAACAACTCCACTCACAGCTCTAGAGAAGATAGTAGAACTGGAAAAATCCATGGAAGAGATGAATTTGCAAGAGACAGAGATTAACAGACTTAAAAAGGAGGTTGAGAACCTTCAGGAGCTCAAGTCTTCTTACCAAGCCAGCTACTCCAAGGAGAAACTTACATCAGACAAGCTCAAACAGGAATTGTAACAGCTTCAAAAGAAAATAGTGGCAGGCAAAACACTTGCTGAGGTCAAGGAAAATGTCTGGATGGATATCACCAAATCCATAAATTAAATATAGCCTATGGTACAAATCATGTTCGAGCAGAATGAACTGGTGCAAAGAAGGAAGTAGGCGATTGAAAAGATAAGAGGAGAATTTGTAGAGATACCCACAGAAGCCACTAAGATCATTAAGTTCCTGAATTCAAAAACCAAGGAAGAGTTAGAGGATTTGAAGATTGAAGATAGGATAGAAACCATCGTCGAGGTCAAGAGGGTCCTAACCAAGAGAGGATTGATGCTACAACTAGAGGAAAAGGTCCAGGCTATGGACATAGGAGTGCAAAGATTTTTCAGCAAAATTGAAGCTCTGCAGAAGAAAGGCCTCCCTGGCTTAAGGGTCATAAATGACAAGTTAATGACACTTTCTA
This sequence comes from Picea mariana, assembly GCA_032191745.1. NCBI lineage: Eukaryota > Viridiplantae > Streptophyta > Pinopsida > Pinales > Pinaceae > Picea > Picea mariana. Next base: position 16,708 of record JASDQU010309523.1, read on the forward strand.
ATTATAAAAAGAAACTAGCCACCGTGGCTAAAGATAGTTCAAAATTCTCAGGAATATAAGACAGTATCACAGGCAAGGCGTTCTTAGAATCTTTCCAGTCAGACATTAGTGTACAGCATGAGATCCAGTACATTTTCATCATCAAGACAACTTTTTCCAAGTATACAGAGATGGATGAAGTATACTGAAGATTGCTCAAAGTCAGTGTTCCCAGTAACCTTCGATGGGAAGAGTTATGCAATCTGATCGAGTAGGATATGAGGTGTCCAAGCCTAGTTAGCTATCCAACCAGACGAGTTCGTGCAGAGGACTCACCAATGATTTACCCCATAAATTAGCATGAAGTTTTCAACACATCATCAAACAGTTCCTGAATTTTTGTATCTTGTTGAGTTAGTTAGCTAAATTTAGATTTCCCCATCCTGATCTCTAATGACAAGATCGTATGTAATTTTTTATTATAAATACTTCAAACTTTGAAGTACCAAGGGTTGATCTTTACACCCTATAAGCTAGAAAGACTGTAATTTTTATCAAGAGATCTTCCAGTAATACAAAGGAACATTTCACAAGATTCTCGCGTGTTTTTCATTGGTGATGTTTTCTTTTCTATGTTAAATGTTTTTCTCCCTCAGTTATCATATTGTTTTCTAATCTAATCTTTTAAAAGTAGTGCATGTTGCAAGATTTATCTTTGTATACCCTATTTCCGGCTTTGAAAGATCTTAATGTTTATCTTTCTGATATTACAGTGAATAAATTCTTAAATGCTTCTTTACTTTAATTGATATTCTCATCTTTTCTGCTATTCATCGTTTTACTGCTAAAGAATCCAATGAATGCATTATCTTTCCCTGTGAAAAAAATCGTTTAATTTCTTTTTAGACCTCTATCTTTATAATACAAACCCCATAGCCCAACGGAGGCATAAAAACTTTTTCATCCAACTTAACAAAAACAACAACAAAGAATTCAATCTTATTTTGTTTAACTAGCCTAATATCTCAAAGTCAAAACATAGCTAAATCATACAGAGAGATCCCTCTCTGAAATTGGTAGGGCTAGATTCTAGTTTCAAAGTGGTTGGATAAAGTTATCTCTTGTAAATTTATTGTACTCCGACAACCTCTGGGAATTTACAGAGCATTAACAAGGGGCATGAAGGAAACCATGTATTCGTATGTGCAATAAAATCAATAGCTGCAGCGGAAGAGTTATTGATTGATTACAATTTGAATCGAATAGATATAGACATTTCTATTATGGGGGCATTATGTATACTATTTTACCCAACCTATGAACAATGACTCTTATATTTTATGATTTTCATTATGTTCTTTAGTCACTCTTTAATTTTATTTGTTTAGCTTGCCATGTTTTTGTCCCAGGCGTACTCATGAACTAACTTTATTTGTCATACATTTGAATTCATTTCTCATGATCATGATCACGGTTCTAATTTTATTGTAATGTGGCAGGTTGATCGAGGTGAATCAATAGACTCAGAACAGGTAAACGAACAACAATTTTTGAATTGCATTTAATGTGCATTTTATTTCTGTGGCAGCCAATTATTTTATTTGTTTATATAATTGAAATAACACTTATTTTGTTGAAATATGTATTTGGTGGGCCATGACATTGATGATTATTTGCTCGGAGAAATATATTTGTATGCATCCCCCGACCCTATGGTATTAATAAGAAAAAGATCAATCAAGAGAACAGGGAACTGACTCACTTGTTAGACATTATATATCAAAATCTTGGAGTCAAAGAAAGGATCAGAGAAGTTATGACAAGGATTAACACATATAAGGTAATAACCATAATTTCAAGTGGTTTTATTTTTATGTCATAAGATCAATTATGAAAGATTGATTTTTAACTTTTACATTATCTAAACGAAAAAAAATGTTTTCCCTCTTATATAGATATTTTTGGATCCTGTTAACCCCAACATTCATGGTGTCAGTAGTAGTGGCATTGCACATATGCCATAGGTTATCGACGCAGGCCCTCATATACCTACCAGGACACAACTATTCATATCTCCACATTCCACACCATTAGGTGGGAGCCACGACATGCACTCTCGTGAAGCCACACAGGTAGTCTCTAGAGGTTGTGATGGAGATGAGGTTGATGATTTGGAAAACTATATGGTTTATTTTCTTAAATCAAGACATGTGACTAGCATGGGGACCCTTAAGGGAACATTTATGGTCAACGAGGAAGGGATTCCATTAAAGAAAGTTAAAGTCCCGGGTAATTTTTAAAATTTTAATTGTTTCATGTTCTCTATGTAGACAAACATAAATCGTCTAAATTATTATTTTTAAATTAATAACCATATAATATTTGTTCATGTAGGAAACAATGATTTTTATAGGGCCTTGGAGAACAAGGCATTTCTGATTTTTGGGCCCACCATATGGGAGAGGTGGAATTCCCAGCATTCCAACCTCAAAAAAGAATTGATGGATTATCTTGAAAGCGTTTTTGGTGTAGACACATTTAATAAAACCTTGGCCACTGTCATAGTTGGACAATATTTAAAATATACACGGGAAACCTATAGGAATCACTTGAAACAAAATGATAGGTATGAGCATCATCCGATGATTCCATAGAGGGAGTGGAAGGCCCTCATTGAGGACACAAAATAGAAGAAATTGACAGATGAAGGAAAAACACACTCTGGTCCCAGAAGGTAAATTACAATTTCAATTCAATACCTTTAATTGTTTTTAGATATAAATAAAAGTGTGGTATATATTAACATACTTGAAACTTTTGATGATAGGTTGATTGACACTTCAAAGAAAACAAAAGAAAGGCTTTCCAAATGTGGCCAACACAAGATAATCCAGGGCATCTACTTGAAGTTGCAGTCATGAATTGGAAGTACCCAAATATCTTATTTGTGTTGCCTTCAAAATTTTAGGTAATTGCAGCCAATAACATTAAAAATACATACTCTTATGCAATGTAGGGTGATGGGTATAGTATTGAAACCACGGAGGAAGACCTCCAGCTTGGTTACAAGTACGGCTATAAAGATGTAGTTGAACATCATAAACGCTTGGGGAAGTTAACAGAACCACTTTGTAGGATAAGGTAAATAAAATTCAATCCACATTAACCTTTCATTACTAGTATAATACATTCATGTTTGATATCATTGATAAATTTAATGTGTTACAACTTTGTTTTAATCAAGGGAGGAACATTGTCAACCAACCCACTAGTAGTATTGGAGAGCAGTGTGTTGATAACAGTTTGCAACCAGAAGATGGTTCTCTCATGCATTCCCCTTCCACTGGGGTGAAACCTCATGATGGTGCAACAACTAAGGCACATGACAGTAATAGAGTTGTATTTTAATCATATACTTAATAATTTTGTAGTTATACATTTTGTACTTCTAAGTTTTTTTACTTATACATTTATGATTGTCCTTATAAAGTTTGTGGTTTCAATGGAAGAGAATGTTGTACTTGAGGGTCATACAGTTGAACAGTAGAACGAAGGGGAAACCATTCCAATGGTGTTGATCAGTGCACTAGGTAAATAATGACATTGCAGGTGTTTTTTTTAATATTACTCAACTAGTTCAATGATATTTAAAAACTGGCCATCTAAATTTTATATTTTTTTCTTTTGTAGGTGATGCCTCATCATGGAAGCCTCCATTACCCCATGAGTACCCCACAGATAGGTGTTCTTTGTGTGAGAGTATGCAAGCACAATCATATTTTGAATAGAAGCCAGAGAACGAAGACATCGATATTGATGAAATGCTTAGAAATTTTAGAGCTAAGAAGAAGAGGTTGACTAAAACTAAATGATGATGTACAATATTTTAATAACTATTTATTAAATCTATTTTCTATGAAATACATTTTTTTACTCATGTTGGAAAAGAATTAAATATAGATAGTTATTTCTTATGTTCAAATAAAATTGAAATTAAACAACTTTGTAGTTATTTTACCTTAGCTTTCTTGCATAGCTTTACAATCACATTCTATAAGTTTTGAATATTTTTAATGAATATTTTCTAGTAGAAAATAGATTGGGTATTGGGGAATTGAGAGTGATGTGAGTGGGGGGAGGGTCCATAAGATATTTCACCTTCAGGTGGTTGGCCATGTTCAATAGAGAATAATTTATTGGAGTTGTTTAATCTTGGAGCAAACCTCCATCGATCCAACGAAGCAACAATAAAGTCAATGTTGAATTTGTTGCTTCTACTTCAAATCAAGGGAGGTCGTTTGATCCAATATTATATGCATGGATCCAATAATTATTCTCAAAACCAAGAGGATCTCATTCAGGTATATTCTGACACTCTCATAAAAATGCATCTTAGAGTAAATAATGCGCTACAAATATGGCTTGTATTGATTTTGTAGATATTTATGGAGGTTGAATGATTTTGGTAGGTAATTTAAGATCTTTCTTCATCAAGTGAGGGAAGCTCAGGACAAATAAGGGGTCATATATCTTAAGAGGAGCACGCGGGGGAAACCATTCCAACTTTGCCAACTAGTTCATCAGATCAAGTGCGATTTCTCCTTTAAGCATAGTTTATATAGCCATCAATTATTGTTATGTTTAATGTTTATGAATTTTTATGTGATTATTAAACATTTTATAGATGTTTCTTAAAACAATATTATATTTGGCTTATGAATATACACTAACCTATCTAGGGAAATTATCTTATTTATGGATGATATAATCATTTTAAACACTCCAAAGCAGTTCATCTTACACTAAGGATCCCTATTATGGATTTTGTCTTCCCCTATTGAATCTCTTTTAAGGTTTCTCTTATGCATGGTGCAATAGAGATTGTATCTTTACTATTTAAGGGAATTTATCCTTTAAAGGGTCCACTTATAAACCCCAATATGACCCTTTATACCAATTGAGTTATTAGAACTACTATGACCCTTCATGACATCGGCTTGGGATTCTCCAACTCTCAAACTTACATCTCAGATAGCTTAGCTTTGATTATAGATAACATATTCAAGTTCTCCCTTTGGGCCAAATATTGTTAAATGAAGACTAATTCAACATCGTGATATGGATCCCCTTTGAAATGTACCAATAATTTTTTAATGACATCTTTTGACTCCCTAAACTCTACTTTCTTTCACCACACCTTCATTGCAAAAGGTAAAGAACAATTTGTTGCAATATGACATAGAAATACATCACATACATCTAAAAGTAATTTTGTAGTAGTCCAAAAATTGATCATGGACAATATGACCTACCACTATCTCCATATAGTTAGTTACGTATTCACCAATGTCAACTTCTACTAAAATTCTAACTATTGTCTGATAGGTTATTACCTTCAAGGATTCATCAATGTCTATCATTCTTCCCAATGAATTGTCTATTTCCTTCATAACTTTGACATATCACATCTCCATGGGAAACCTTGGAAATTCAACCCATATCTACATTCTTTTAGCCACCTATGACCATAGATCAAAACACGTCAAAAATTGCTTCATTGATAGAAAAGTCGTTCCCAAGAACCATCTCCCCTTCAAGACCTTATTCAAATATTCTTCAGATAGAAACTATAGAGAAGTCTAACCTCTTCCTAAAAGGTAAAAAAATGGTCGATACCCAAGATTTAGAGACCAGATATTTTGTATTGTAATTAAGGGAATAGTCTGAGATTTGTAGGCCATGGAATTTTCCAATCAAGGATTTGTCAGAATATTCCATAGTTTTATCCGCCATAGGATCCCACCAAACACCATCCTCACTCTTGATTTCATTTTTTTCACAATTTTCTTCACTCTTCTCTCTTTTGGTTCCTCTGATCTTTCCATGTAAAGTTTATCAACCCTCTTCACTCTACTAATGGTTTCAAGACTTAAGCCTACTCTAATAAAATCCAAACCAAGAAACTAGATATTTGTCCACGAAATATCACCCCATTTGTTTGAATATTGTTATGAATGGATCACACCAAAAATCACCATGGAATCCTTCCCATATGACCCTTCAAGAATTGGGTGATTGAGAACCTTCTCCACTTTACTCCCTCTTTGAATGTTCATAGTAGCAACATGTGCTCCTTCTACTTCATCCATAGTTCCTCCTATATGTTTATACCATTCCAAAGGATAGCCGTAATGGAATTTATTAGACCCTACATGCAAGATAAGAGTCGGTAATCCATTTCCACTTTTGCTGGAAATTCTAATGTTTTCTCTAAACCACTACTCACAATGTTCCCTATTGAAACATGACCACAATATTCACCTAAAAAATACAAGTGTGAAAGAGTCTTGATAAATATTGGACACCAATCCATGGGATCTTTAGAGTAGTCTAGAAGTTTTTCATACCTATCCGTTGGACTAGTCTAAACTTGCAAAAACCCTCTCAACTATATATGAAAATAATTTATGCTTGTGATAGATATCCATCCATGATTACAGTCATGAACAAAGGAAAAATTTCACAAAAGCACAATAAATATATCAAATATATATGAGAGTAATATTGTACTACACCTCAACCAGGGTATTTTTTAGGGGTGAATTTTTGCCAATTAGCTATTTTTTGTCCCTTTTGTTTTCAAAAAATAAATTTGCTAACTAGCCATTTTCACTTTAAAAATTCCCTCATTTTTTACACAAAATATTCTTGTATCAATAATATTCACCAAATTTTACAAGTTTTCATAGTAAATTGTATGTTGTTTATTGAATATTCTCCTACATATTTATATGTATGATTTTTTCAATCCAAAAAAATTACTTAAAATACTATACTAAGGTACAATATTTGAATTCTTGAAAATTATCCTTGGAATCCTCAACCTTGGAGATTAGTCAAATTGGAGAGAATATATATCTCTTATGTGGATACATATCCAAGTTATAAGAAATCAATAACCACCCATTGAAATTTTATATACCCACTCAAAAAATTCTCTCTCTAATTTCTTGTAGTGGTCCACTTGTCCATGAGAGAATATGCAGATCACCATGAGTATGGATGAACTCTCTCTTCCATCAAATTTTACAAAAAATAGTGGAACATATATAGTTTTTACCCTAACCAATCCTCTATGAGAGCCCACAAGTCACAATATGTGCAATATTTGAGCCCGTTTATAAGTTTTATGGTGATGCTGCATCAAACTGATTATCTCTAAGTAGAATACACTACATGTATGCACTTCAAGCTTAGGAGGAAATTGTTTCTATTTTTTTTCTTGATATTGTTGTTATTTTAAGGTTGTATTATTTAAGCACATATCCATTCTTCTATAATGATAATTTCTAAGCAATTTTTCCATCAAAACCACAACACCAACTACTTAGGCTAGGAAATTAGGCTTCAAGGTGAAACTGTAGTTTCCACTCTCCTCGACACCTCCATCAAAACCAAAATAATGACTATTTATTTTTATCACGATGGATTCAAGGTGAAATTGTAGCAACTATTTTGTCAAAACCACAACAACTACTTAGGTTGAGCATCGGGGCTTTTAAAACATTCATGTAGAGCACTAGCTTCCATTTCTTCCACCAAGTTAATGTATATCCACTCACCTTATGTAGGATTCATTCACACTTGTATAAATTATATATTAATATTCCTCTTTTCTAGCATGTGATAACCCTACAAAGGACAATAATTAGAATTAGAATTATAACAAAAAATTAATGTGTTTTATTCTCTCAACACACACATACACATTATTTCTCATTACCCATATTATTTTCCAAGAAACAAAATGCAATTTATATTTAGAGTGAGAATGAAAATTAGATTTATTAGGTACATTCACACTTAGGAAGTAAAAATAAGGGTCTATAAACCCTATATCCCTTCAGCCCCAAAATATCCCCTCCCAAAAAAAG
>JASDQU010309523.1:49280-61611 GCA_032191745.1 Picea mariana
TGGACTTGCTGTAAGCACAGCGTTTTGGCACTCTGGCTTTTGTTCAGGGGAGGCACTGAGTTGCTGGAGGTTTTGGGTATGGAGGGCCAGGATATCCGTAGATATCCTAGAGCTAGGTAGTTTTCCTAGTTGGCAAGGAGGACAGTAGTTTTGGGTAGTTATTTTCCTGTTTGTGGCAGGATTGATCTGAGGAGCAGGTAGCAGGAAGGAAGCAGCAAGACACAGAGGCAACAGGAATTAGCATCAGAACCAGGTACTTGGTTAAGTTATGTATTTATTTCTTTCTATCATGATTTCAGTATTTATTGAGAATTCTAAGTTGTTGAAGTTGTTGTCATGAAAATCAATATTATGCTAGGAAGTTGTTCTTTCAGTTTACTTAATAATTTTTTTATGANCTATCATGATTTCAGTATTTATTGAGAATTCTAAGTTGTTGAAGTTGCTGTCATGAAAATCAATATTATGCTAGGAAGTTGTTCTTTCAGTTTACTTAATAAAATGTTTATGAAACTTAATGATGTTTAGAATTATATGGGAATTACAATCTCAGGCATCGGGAGCCGACGGGAAGGTTGATTGACCTCGCGAATAGAGAAGTCACGAGGGTGCGAATGGCGAGTTTCGGCATTTCGGCACCTCACGTATCGGAGGTTTGAAACTCAAAGTGTTGGGTGTCACGAGTAGTGAAGCCATGAAAGATCCAAAGTCCCGATAAGGCGAAGGGAAAGTCAGCATTGACTGGCACATCGGGTCTCGGGGATTTCGAGAGCCAAAGGAGCAAACAAGAACTCGTGAAGTCACGAGGTTTTGATCCTCTGAAGGAAGAAGTGAGGGTCTCACAAGGTAGAATCTGTGGGGTGTATACTTTCCGATAGGGAAGTAGAAGAACCATTTAGTTCCTCAGGCCGAGGGGAAAAGAAGGTCCTGGTGATCGCAGATGTGCAAGTCGGGTGGCATCTGTGTCATATTATATTTTCTCCACAATCCAAGATATAGTCAACACCAGTTCAACCTTCTCATCATTTCTCACTTTCTAGGCCAAATGACTTGCAATCATGAGAAATTCCTAGACTAGAGCCTTCCATTGGATTGAGGTATTTTTTATATTTTTCCTTAGGTTCCCAATATATTCCATTATGGTTCTTGACCTTATGTACTTTTTTTCTATAATTGTCCTCCATAAATATTATTAATTAATAACCCTCTATAAGCTCTTGGTTGCCAAAGAAATGCTAAGAAGGTGAATGTTCTTCGGACCCCATCCACCTTCCTCCTTTGGTCTTTGTATAATATTCCACTTTAAGTGTGGGATTCCCTCATTCTCCTCTCTTCTCGACCAAAGTAATTTAAAACATACCTTTATGATTTTTTCTAAGATACCTTTTGGGATATAGGCTTAGGAGTGTCAGGCACAAGAATGGCCTCTATAATAGACTATACTAAGTTCAACCTCCCCCTTATAGGAAGTCATCTATTGCACCAATTATTTATTCTACCTTCAATATTCTCTAATAACCATCCCTAATCTCTCTGCATGTATCCAATTTTCCTTAGTATAAAACCCAAATATTTAAATTCATATTGAAAATTTAAAAGTTGAAAGGAAATATCCTTATCAACCTTTGTTCTACCTCTTGCTCAAGACCTGTAAAAAATATTGAATATTTTATCACATTAAATTCCATGCATGTTGGTGTTCCATAAGTATCCAATATTTTATGTACCTTTCTAACTTCCCTAACACTCCCATTAAAGAACAACAAGGAATCATCAACAAATAATGGATGGGTTAACGACAAAGCCATACCAATTATGACTCTTGAGACTATTCTTATCCTCTTTTCTTCCATTAAAACTCTCCTCAAACCCTCAGCATTACCAAAAAGAGAAAAAGGGATAAGGGGCATCCCTATATCAACCCTCTAGATGTCCTAAAAAATGTTTAGGCTGAGTAATTAATAAACACAACAAAGGACATATATTTTACCACTAGAATGCTAAGACCAACATGTAAAAGTATTGGTCCAAGATAAATCCATATGATTCTATCATATGCTTTGGATAATTCCAATTTCATGACCATAGAATAATATTTATTAGTCCTTACTTAATGAAGACCCTCATGAGCTATCCTTGTGGCGTCAAAATCTATTTACCAACTAAAACCCAAAATACTCTTGTAAGAATATTTTCTAAAATCTAACTACCATAATCTTAGAAATAATTTTGTACACACAATTACCCAATGATATAATCCTAAACTCATAAAATTATAGTGTTATCCATTTTTGGCATCAAAGCAAGGAATGTGGAATTCAGATCTCCTAATACCTTAACATTACTCTTGAGTTCCAACATACCTCTGAGAAGGTCTTCCTCACTAAGATCATAAAAAAAAAAAAATCTCCATTGACTAACTGTCCAATCCCAATATTTTGTCTTTCTTGAATGACTTTCTTGAATGATGTCAATATTGATTCAATTATTCCTTGGAAATTTCTTTCAACAACATTTGATTATATTCCTTTGTCACAAAGATAGGAATGTACAAAGTTAACTTCAGAATTCCAACTATATTTTCCATATGTGGCTCTTTTGAAATTGACTGAAAGTACTTGAACCATAGGTTTACTATATTTGAGAACTTTCAAACTAAATTACCTTCTTCATTTTTCATTTCCCAAATAGTATTGGCCCTCTTCCTATGATTAGAAAAATTATGGGAAAAATTCATGTTTTCACCCCCCTTTTCTAACCACATAGCTCTTCTCTTCATCCTTTATTCACCTTTCTCCATTGAAAAATCCTTCTCTTCTTCACTTCCAACTCATTTAATCTCAAATTTTCCTCCCTTAAATATTCCCTTCTCATTTCTATCGTATAGGTGTTGCTAATGGTAAAGTTGAAACAACTAGTTTTTAGTTTGCAACTGCTTTAAAGAAGTTAAAAGGAGTTGTGCCATCTTGGACCCAAATAAAAAAAGAGAGTATGGATAAGGATCTTAAATCCATCGAGAAGGAAATCATGTTTGTGTGTGTGTGTGTGTGTGTGTGTGTGTGTGTGTGCGTGCGCGCACACATGTGTGTGTGCACACACATGTGTGCATGCATGCTATATATGTGATTCATTTCTTGATATATTTAAGATCCTTAGCCATACTATATTTTTTTATTTGGGCCCAAGATGGCACAACTCCTTTTAACTTCTTTAAAGCACTTGCAAAATGAAAAACAATTGTTTCCACTTTACCAATAAAAACATCTATGTTTCATCACACTATATTATAATAAAAATAATGCTTATCACATTAACATGGCCTCACACCTAACAAAGGCTTGGTTAGTTGCAAAAGATTGAAAATTGTGAGGGTTAGAATAGTAACACTTCCATGAAAGAAAAAATCAACACATGGCTTAAAATAAGGATCATATGTTGTAACAACCTCTTATCCTAAATATAATTGGTTCTGTAGTGAAACAATATTATAAATAAGCACATAAATAAATCACCTCATAGAGAACCTCATGACTCTGCCTAGAGAAGCTCGACGTATTCTTGATAATGAAAAAATATTATAAATAAGAACATAAATAAATCACCTCATAGAGCACCTCATGAATCTGCATAGATAAGCTCGGCGTATTCTTGTATCCCAATACCTCAAGCCATCATTTCCAACAAATAAATCACTTAGATAAGAGCAGAGAAGAGCAAGAAACAAGTTACTTAGAGTGGAACAATTATTTTTGTTTTAGAATTGCCAACATTAATGGGATGGGCCACCCACACTACACATAGTACACATGCATCATCGGCCTACAAGTAAAGTAACCACAAAACCCAAGGAATCCACTTTAAAACAATCAAGGCCATCAAGTAATCCTAGTTCTGGAGTAAGGGAGGATGCTAACTTATTAACCTTGAAAATTACACACCAAATCTTTCTTCCATATTAGCATAGCTACAGGCCCATGTTGTGCTTTAAGGACCATTTTTGGAATGTGGGAAGGTTTTTTTCTTTTTTTCTCTATAATAGAAACATTTGGGACAACACCACAAACAAAGAAATTTGCATTTAATTTGTTGCATCTATGGGCCATCAAGGTTGTCATGACTTTCACCTAGTTTTTAATGCATTTTTCTTCTATTGGAGCTCCTTGGGGTATCCTTTAGAAAAGAGATTCAACTCGAATTTAGACTGCAACCTGACAGACTATGAGAAGTTTTAATGTTGGCATACAAACCATAAAGAAAAACATGGAAAACAAAAAAAAACAAGATGAGACCTCGGGTGATTCATACGAACTTGCTCTAATTTTGATGGTGTCTTTTATGAACAAAAACTTCATTTTTTTTTAAATGTACAGTGTTTCCACAATCATTGTGCATATATTACATACCTTGTATGCAATATCCAGAGATACATAACTAATCCTTTGAGAAAAGAAATAGTAATATACATACATACATACATACATACATACATACATACATACATACATACATATATACATACATACATACATATATATATATATATATATATATATATATATATATATATATATATATATAGTAAACGTCAGAGCTACATGGCACATCGTCGGTCTTGCAACGTCCCTTGTTGCAGTTGACGTTCCTCTTCTGACGTACCATGAAACGTCTCTCTTGTCACTGATATAGTGTAAACGTTGAAGATATAGGCCCCTGTTGGTCTTGTGACATCCACTACAGGTCCATTATGTCACATGTATGACTCAGTGGAAGTCTATTTTGCGATGGCGTAAACATTAGAGATATAGGCCCCTCATCGGTCTCATGATGCCCCCTATGGATTTGCAGGTGAGACGTCCTAGCATTGTGGTTGCAACGTCCATAGTGGGCTTGGACAGTGAAAGTTGAAATGGCACGTGTCCTCTAGAAGCATCCCACTATAGATGATATCTGGGTCGTCAGTATACCGACGTCATGTGAAATGAAATTTGAGGGGTTCTGATGCTTGTCATTTTCCCAACAATATAAAGTAGAAATTGCTACGAACATGCCATTGAAAAATGACCCAAATATACTAGTGGATATCTGTAACTCTCAAAAAATACAGACTTCGACTCAAAACTCAAAAGGATGCTCAAAGTATTCCACTCATGCAAGAGATCAATGATGAGATATGATCTATGATTGACTCCCTAGATGCCTCATACATGCTCTATTTATACTACAAAATACGGGTCAAAACCCTTACATTGACAAAAACCCTAATCCTAAGTGGACTCAACTTGTCCACTTTCCAACTTCCCTCCACGCAGTTGGTCTTCGATCCAACTCTTTCTTTCTTTGACTCTGCATTGGTATTCCTTCTTTCCTTCCATTATGCTTCCTTTGCCCTTTGTTGCAAAAATTTTCCTTCTTTCCTGGAACGCGCTATTTCCTTTAGTCCATTCTTCCTTTCTTACTGTGCTTAACTCCCAAAATTTCCTGCTCCAACAGTCTCATACAATCAAGCTTGAAAGGAGGATGGAATGGTGGATTAGAGGAAAAACAAAATAAACATACAAGGAACTATTAAAAGTGAATATTGTAGCCTATTAAAAAGAACATTGTGCTGAGAAATTAAGAATTTAGTATCTCTAACAGGTGTAAACAAATAAAAAAACACATTCTTCAAATAGTTAACATCTTCATACATTCAAATTCAAGGAGGTACCCTCTGCATATCATTTAAATTCACAAAGAAACTGATAATAAATGGTCATTCATTCATATCAATATTAAACATCAAGAAGCAACACTAAACATAAGGTATAATCTGATGTCTAAGATTTATAAATCAGATCTGATACAAGAAGGAAAAAATGGTAGGAAAGTGGGTGTGGGCCATGGGGATAGGAAAGCGAGGGGAAGTGGGACTGCACAAAATACATGAAACCACAACACCAAAATAATACCTTTGTTGATAGGAGATAATGTTCACTTGTATCTTCGAGGGAGAAACCTCTAGCAGAGAAACACTCTATTACAATAATTATTAAGAAATATACTTCTCATGCGCTCAACTCCTATTTATACTAAATCTATCTACCAAAAGAAACATCTAGATGAATATCTTCTAGAAGTGGAAGTTTCTATTAATTCTTCTTACATTTGACTTATTCTTCCTTATTACTAGGCCTTATTAATATCAACCTTTATTACATGGAAAATATATTATTCTACCTATGTGAGGGGTTAGGGAGGTTAGGTCCCTAACATACCCTTCCCCTTAAAAATAACCTTGTCCTCAAGGCTCGAAATGAGGAAACTGTTGTAGAATGGTCGTTGGCTCCCAGGTGGCATATGTTGGAGCTGTACCTTTCCACTATACTAACACTTCCTTTATAGTGCACTGATAGAGACAATGCTCACGTTGGTCTAAGATTGCTTGTGTCTACGACTAGATGGAGCCTTCTTCATCCAACTCAAGGAGATTAGTTTGAGTTTGGAACTTAGATCCAATCACCTTCTTTAAGCATGAGACATGAAAAACATGATGGAGATTAGAATTAATGGGAAAATATAATTGATAGGACCCTTGTCTCATGCACTCGAGAAATGTATAAGGACCATAAAATTTGGGTGCCAATTTATGAAAATGGTCGACCTTGATTGAAGTATTCTTATAAGGTTGCAGTTGAGGAAACACTTAGTCCCCTTCAGCAAATTCACATTATGAGGGAACTTGATATTCATTTTTATTCATGTGATTTGGAGCCATAACCAAATTATCTTTTTGGGGGTACGGAGAATAGCTTCTCAAACTATAATATTTTGTTCAACCGCCTAAACCTTCGAGACACCAGGCATGTATGAGAGAACTGAAGGTGGATTTTATCCATATACTACTTCAAAATAAGTCATGCAAGTATATGTATGATAAGAGGTGTTGTACCACCATTCAGCTAGGGGTAACCATTGAGCCTACTGATTTTTCCTCTCAGGCGAAAAACAACTCAAATATGGTTCCCAACACTTGTTGACAACTTTAGTTTGGCCATCGGTATGGGGATGATAGGTTGTGCTAAGATGCAATTGGATTCCCTATATCCTGAACAATTCTTGCCAAAAATTTTTGGTGAAAGTGGGATCTCAGTTAGAGATAATAGAATGAGGCATGCCATGAAACTTGAATATATGATCCATGAAAAGTTGATACACTGTGGATGCGGTGAATGGGTGTTGAAGAGCACATAAATGAAAATATTTGGAAATATGATCAACGACCACCATGATTATGGATTTATTTCTCTATTTGGGTAATCCAACAATGAAATCCATAGGAATATCCCTCCAAATAGTGGGTGGAATCAGAAGCAATTATAGTGTGTCAAGGGCTTTCATTGTTTCTCCATTGTTGTGTTGACAAATATCACATTCCTTCACAAAGGTGTGGGCGTTCTCCTTCATACCACCCCATAAAAAATAATGTTTTACCCCTATCATAGGTTTTGGTAAACCCTAAATGTCAGTCTGTGGGTGTAGCATGAAGCTTAGAAAGAACCATGGATTTAAGTTGCAACTTTTTTCTTAAATACAGATGGAATTTGTATAGAGTATTGTCATTGTGCCAAGAGTACCCTATAGAAACTAGAGAATTGTCTTGCAATTGTTGGATCATACACGAAACTTTGGGATCTTGTAGCCATTCCTAGCAAACAACTTGGAGCCAATATTGTACAATGAGGGAGAGAGAAAAGAGAGACCCTTCATCTTCATATTTCCTTGAAAGAGAATCCACAACCACATTGTATTTTACTTTATTGTAAATGATCTCATAATCATATCCAAATATCTTGGTAACCCATTTTTGTTTCTCTGAGGAAGAAATTCGTTGCTCCAGAAAATACTTCAGTCTCTGATGATCTATCTTAATTTGGAAGAATTGCCACAATAGAAAAGGGTTCCAGAGATCCACAACATGCATAATGGAAAACATTTCATTTTCATATATTGATTGGCCCAAATGGCGCTTCGACAATTTTTTTCTAGTGAAGGCCAAAGGTCGGCCATCTTGCATAAGGACTGCACCAATTCCTTTCTCTGAAGAATCACATTCTAGGACAAATTTATTTCTAAAGTCAGGAAGGGACATGACATGAGTAGTTCACAAATCCTCTTTCAAGGCTTGGAAGGATTTATTAGTTGTTGGAGTCCAAGTGAAAGCATTCTTTATAAGGAGAGCAGTGATAAGTGCTGCAATTTTTCCATAATTCTTAACAAACATGTGATAATATCCAGTTAAACCAAGAAACCCATTCAAGATCTTGATATTCTTGGGGCGAGGCCAATCCTGTATAGCTTCAATTTTCTTAGGATCCACCCTGACACCACCCTTTCCAACAATATGACCCAAGTACTCCACTTTTAAGGCTCCAAAATCACATTTAAATTGTTTGAGGAAAATTTGGTGCTGAGAGAGTGCATGATGAACTTGATCCAAATGGGAAAGATGGGTTGTTCATGTTTTACTATATATGAGAAAATTATTAAAGAAAAATAAGACAAAATGACAAAGAAAAGGATGAAAGACATTATTCATGAAGATTTGGAAAGTGGAGGGAGAATTACTCAAACCAAATGGCATGACCAAGAAATCATAGTAGCACTCATGAGTTTGAAAGGAAGTCTTAGGAATTCAGGCCTCTTTCATACATATCGGGTGGTAGCCAGAATGAAGATCAAGTTTAGTAAAGTATTGGGAACCACTTAATTCATCCAAGAGATCATCAATGATAGGAATGGGAAATTTGTCTTTGATGGTGAGTTTGTTGAGGGCGTGAAAGTCAGGACACATGTGACAAGAGCCTTCTTTCCTCAGTACGATGACCACAGGAGAATAATAAGGGTTGGTACTAGGACAGATAACACCTACGACAAGCAATTCTTGAAATTTTTTATCAATTTCATTTTTCCGGGAAAAGGGATGAAGATAAGGGAGAACATTAGGAGGAAGGTTGTGATGGACTAGGGGAATGGAATGATCATGAACACCATGGGAAGGGGGAAGTCCTTGGGGAGTGGAAAAAACATATTGATGTTTGGATATGATGGATTGGAGGTCAAGATGCATAGAGGGTGTCTCAGTGGTGTGAATGGAATGGAGTTGTACAATAATTCCAGAATAAGTTTTTTTGAGGATATTTTCCATGCGATGAGAACTGATTATCTCAGGGAATCCTACAATGATGCCTTGGAACTTATATGGTTGGCTCTCCTAGTTGAATTCCATGGTTAATTTCTTAAAATCCATGAGGATGGGACCAAGAGTCTATAACCATTTTGCACCAAGCACAATCTCACAACCACCCATGTCGATAGAAACATATGATATTTCATGTTGTACTGACCAATTTGGAGACACAAATTTTCACAATTCCCCCCACATTTCATGTAAACTCCATTAGCAATGATGATTTGAAAGTTGTTGACTGTACAAATATAGAAATTAGTTTCTTGGGCAATGCGGCGATGAATAAAATTTTGGGTGCTATCACTATGAATGATGATGATGACCTTCTTATGCTTAATGTAACTAATTAGAGTGATGGTTTCGAGAGTAGAGAAGCTAGTGAAAGCATTCAGTGAAATGATTGGTTCGACTTCTGGGGGGTTTGAGGGAGGATTAATATCAGTTATCTCTAGTAACTTGGCCACAGGGGGGGCCTCAACCTCTTCTTCAGAAACATCATCATAGATGGCCATAAAAATATTTTGTTCCTTACACTTTTTCCCTAGAAAATATTTGTCATCACAATTATAACAAAGGCCCTTGAGTTGGCATTTATTCATTTCTTCCCAGGTCAATTTCTACATATTCAGTGGAGTGGAAGGAGGGGCGGATTTGGTAGGTTTAGGGCGAGGAAAAAATGATGGTTTTTTGGTTTGAGAAGAGACAAATTGTTATTCTTCCTTAGATATTTTAGTAGCTTCCACCCAACGCTAAGGGTGAGCCATGAGGACATGGGAACAGATCTCATCCTTGAGGCCATTGATAAATAATTCCTAGAAAAAAGCATCAGAAATGCCCTCTATTCGGAAGGAAAAGCACTCAAAGACAACTATAAATTCTTCCAGCATGCTAGATTGTTTCAACTTGGTCAAACGGCCTAAATGGTGGGTGTCAGTGTCAAAGAATTCATAAATCTATACAAAAAGTTGTGTCCAAGCCACATACCCTTGGAAGGAATTTTTTCTCCATTGCCACCATTTCCAACATTTCAGATCTAGATGGATAACACCATATCGTAGTTTGGACAACTCATTAGTAATGTCATATAAAAAGAAATAGTGTTTCGTTTGAGTGACCCAGCTTGTGGTATACGAGACATCAAATTTGTTCATGTCCATGTGAGGGGGACGCAGGTCCCACTGAAAGTGGTTGGAAGGAAAGGATGTGAACTAGGAGGATTTAGGACCTTCAGGGTTATAAGGTGTGGTAGAAAAGAAGGGATCTTGGGAATTCTTAAACAAGGCGATCAAATTGTTCACTGCATCCTTGAATTACTAACACATGGCTACCAATTGAGTGATGGATGTGGGAAGTGATTAGAGCATATAAAGTCAAGATTTGAGGTTAGAAATATTAGAAGGGAAGAAATATCAATCTTGGTTTTCTCATTATCTTTGTCCTAGGAAATGATACATTGTTCCTAATATTGATTGCGGGTGTGGGCTATGGGGATAGGAAAGCGAGGGGAAGTAGGACTGCACAAAATGGGTTACTGGTGAATGGTACCATGATGATCAGTGCAAAGAGATAAATTCAATGGGATAGATGTCAAATAGGGGTGTCTAGAAGGGCTTGGTTCCACAGGTAAAAAAAAGGATGAAAAATTATAGGTATGACTGTGATGAAGGAGAAGACAAGAATCTAATGGGATAGGTCCCAAGGGTTAGGTAGTTGAGGGTTTCTACAGAAAATGGTTTTCCATGTGCTATATCTCTCTGATATATGTGTGGGATCGAACAATAGTACTTGTTCCAATATCGCAGAGAACCAACTAAGGAGGCTAGACCATACCCTTAGTCGTACTACCTGATTACCCAGGTACTAGAGAGTATATTCCCAAGTGTTGTTCTCGGTTGCACTATAGCAGTTAGACAATCGATCGGTTTATCTATGGAGGGATTCAGGATATATAGTCCAATCCATATATAGGTGATGTCTAATGTGCTACCACTCGAAGGGGTACCAACATGGGTTACAAGGGTGGCCAAAAATGTGTGCTTAAGAACCAATTGTAGTTCCTACGTCTATGCCTTCCCCGACCACAGATTTATGTGTTAAATGACAAATATTTGTAGTTTTAAGACGCCGAAACACACCTCTACCTTGAAAAAAAAATAACCCACAATTCCTGCCAAGGAAATTGCTTTGATACAACTTGTAAGGTACCATATCTATTATAATAGAAAAAAATAGAAATACTATAGAGAATAACACTGGAACAACACAATATATGAAACCACAACACCAAAATAATACATTTATTGATAGGAAACAATTTTCACTTTACTCTTCGAGGGGGAAACCTTTTAGCATAGAAACACTCTTTTGTAAATTTGTTGAACCTACACATAATAGACCTATCTAAACAATAATACACACATTTGCAGAGAGAATTTGAGAAAGAAGAAGAAGGAGAGAAATAATGGAAGAATTCTCAATAACCATTGTTCCACACTCAAAGAGTGAATAATTTACAATAGATATAGTATACATGAGTAACTAATGAGCCATAGTGGTGGTCTAGAGTGATCTGGACACACACCAACAGTTACGGGAGTGAATTGCCACCTAGTCTAGTCTCTCAGGAAGTTACGGGAGTGAACTACCACCTAGTTGAGTTAACTAGTCAAC
Source organism: Picea mariana (assembly GCA_032191745.1). Classification (NCBI taxonomy): domain Eukaryota; kingdom Viridiplantae; phylum Streptophyta; class Pinopsida; order Pinales; family Pinaceae; genus Picea; species Picea mariana. The sequence goes on from JASDQU010309523.1 coordinate 61,177, forward strand.
TAGTCTTCAGTTAACTGAGTGAACAGAGAGTAGTGAGGATTTAACTCAGGAAATCAAGGGTAATGCGTCAGTATGGTGATGATCCCAAGGAAAATTTGCATTATCATGGTGATGGTCCCAATGTTGCATGGTGACAAAACCAATGCAACATCTAAACTCAACTCAACTAGTCAAACTGAAGTGTCAACTGAAAGAGAATATTCTCGAGTTGGAATATTCTCCCCTAAAATATAGGAGACTGGATAATGAATAATAATGACTAATAAACAATTAATAACCTTAGGAAAAATAAATACTAGGTGTGTGTGAAGTAACTCCAAAACCTCCCTTGAAAATCACTATCGTGAAAATAAAGAATGGGTCCCGGCAACGAAGCCATGTTAGGTACCCAAATACAAAAGATACACTGAAATAAATGAGAAAAGAGGGAAAACC
>JASDQU010309523.1:61656-77125 GCA_032191745.1 Picea mariana
CCTGCATGAATATGATGAAGTATATGCACCATTTATATGTCCACACATATACAATTTATCTTCTTGTAATGAAAAATATCCAAATAAATTTTGGATGAAATTTTGAAAACCGTGCGGCCGTTTCCAGAAAAATGTTGAAATTTTGTTGATTTTAAAATGATCATAACTTCACTTTCTGGACTTCATTTTGGATGATTTTTTTTCTGAAATTGGATATTTTCCAGAGAGGAATTCAAATATCCAATTAGTTTCTGAAAATGTGGTTCAAAAAATATCAGAATAGCGTCTAATGTGCGCGACTCCCTTTTTGACTCCTGAGATGCATCAATGGTGCATGCAAAAGTGTCTGCATGTGACTCCTGAGATGCATTCCATATATATTCCACATGAATTTCAGAAAACAAATATGAAATGGAGTAGACATCATCTTCAATTAATTGAATACAAATTTCTGCAAAAACTTTTGTAGAAGACTCTTCATAATAAGAGGTTTGATCTTCTGATGGCTTCTCTTTTGGCTCTATCTTTCCAATCCCCTGCATGCAATCTTCACAATCTTATTTATTCCCAAATAGAACCTCCAATCTGGTCCATAATTCATTTGGAGTGAATTATTTTGTGACATCACATACTTGGTGGAGAATTTATAGAGAAATAGACAAGCAGATAAATCCTATGGCCATATCTTGTCTATTGAGAAAGTCATTTTTCTCATCGGTAGAATCAGGCTCTACTTCCATTGCCATAGCTATTTGGAACAAGCCTCTGCATCTAAGATGAAGCATAATTTTTTTCTTCCATTCCAAATAGTTATGAGGCGTGAGAAGTATTGTTGGTGAGTAAAACATAGATTCCATCTTTATGTGTTCTTCAATCTTCAGTACCTGCAAAAAATAATTTGGTGTAGATTTTTCTTAACAGTACGTCGTCTCTGATACCATGTAAATGTGTTGAACCTACACAGAATATATCTAGATAAACAATAATACACACATTTGCAAAGAGAATTTGAGAAAAAAGAAGAAGGAGAGAAAGAATGGAAGAATTCTCATTAACCATTGTTCCACACTCAATGAGTGAATAATTTACAATAGATAGAGTATACATGAGTAACTAATGAGCCATAATGGTGGTCTAGAGTGATATGACCACACACCAGCAGTTACGGGACTGAACTGCCACCTAGTCTAGTCTTTCAAGCAGTTACGGGAGTGAACTGCCACCTAGATAATTTAACTAGTCAACTAGTCTTCAATTAACTAACTGAACAGAGAGTAGTGAGGAGTTAACTTAGGAAATCAAGGGTAATGCGTCATTCTGGTGATGATCCCAAGGAAAATGCACATTAGCATGGTGATGATCCCAAGGAAAATGCACATTAGCATGGTGATGATCCCAATGTTTCATGGTGACAAAACCAATGCAACATCTAAACTCAACTCAACTAGTCAAACTGAAGTGTCAACTGAAAGAGAATATTCTCGAGTTGGAATATTCTCCCCTAAAATATAGGAGACTGGATAATGACTAATAATGACTAATAAACAAGGAATAGCCTTAGGAAAAATAAACCCTAGGTGTGTGTGAAGTAAATCCAACATCTATTACAATAATTCCCAATACAAAGACCTCACATGCCCTCGACTCCTATTTATACTAAATCTATCTACAAAAATAAAAATCTAGAGGAAGATCTTATAGAAGCGAAAACTTCTATTAGGTCTTCTTACATTTGAATTATTCTTCCTTATTACTATGCCTTTTTAATATCAACCTTTACTACATGAAAAATATATTATTCTACCTATGTGAGGGGTTAGGGAGGTTGGGCCATAACATATGTAAGGGTCATCATCCACTCAGTAGCCTAGATGGTGTTTGATATGATTCGCTAGAAGAATATGGCTGGTCATGCCCTTCTTCTCGTAGGTGATCCCAGAACCAATAAAACTTCTCTTTCTCTTAGTATCTTTTAGGGGCTCAAAATTAAGGTTCCTTTATGTCCCATGGTGGGGTCATAGGTGTACTCCTCAAAATAAGGTTTTCAATGGGCAGTAAGTCTTTTACAAAGTTTGTTTCCTCAGTGGAGGAATGCCATGAGAGGTAGGTCAAGAAAACCATGGCATGAAGTGGAAGACAAGGAAGCTCTACATATGCAAGTGGAAGGACATTCCATGCATGATAATATCTTAGGTGGAACTGGATGTAGTGGTGATAGTAATGGATATGGTGATGATATCAGGGTCAAGCTCGTGGAATGTGAGGTTGAAATTTTTCATAGCTGGGAGCTTCGATGTGAGGAAGAGGACTTGGTTTCCTAGTGAGATGGAAAGGCATAGATTTTGATTGTAAATTTCTAGGTGGATTTATTTTATTGTAAATGAGAATATGACTATAATACCTAGTTAAGCATACATACCCTGGGTTTGAAATTTCACTCGTAAATTCTAGAAGTAGATCTAGGTGATAGTGGGGAGCATGCAGTATTCTAGATACCTTGACTTTGAGGGAATTGTGGCTGGTTTTGGTCATGGGAAAAGGGGGGAAAGTTGGGTTAGGAGTCATGGTTTCATGCACATGTCTTTGGTATTTCATGGTTTTAGATCCCATGGATTTCATACTATAGTGAAATTATATTGGAGGTGAGAGGTGAAGGCTCACTTGGATGGTTTATCCAAATTCGTTCAAGGAAATATATCTCTATTGGTTATAGTGAGGGAGATAAGGGATGTAGATTGTGGGATCCTAATTTCCACAAAATCATCACTAGCATATATATGTACATGGAACCATTAGGATTTGTTCAATATCACAAAGGGAGATTTGTTTGAAAACTTGTTGGCAGCCACACATGATCGAGAGAGATTACACCTTTCCGTAGCTGCCATCACTTCCCATTTAAATTTTATGTTTATGAGTTTCGAAGTGATGATTGGATTAAAGCTTACCTCATTGATTTTTTTTTCTATTTGTTTGCGTTTTTGTTTGTTTTATTTTTAATTCATGATTGTAAGCATGGATTTAAACATAAAACTTAGCTTGGTTTCATAATCTTTTTACCTTAGAAATATCATTTTAAAAGTCACCCATATATCTTTAAAATTCAAATCTTATGAAATGGTTGATTAATCCACTATCAAAATTTGTGTATTATTGTTATTATGAATTCATTGGTTCTATAGTTCATTCTGGAAATTTTTGAATGCACAATAACTTTGGTTAACTGTTGATATTATTCTCATGAGTTAATTTGTCATATCAACATTCATGAAAATAAGTACAAGCATGTTGTACTTGCATTTTCGTTTCACCTTGCTAGCCCGAAACATTAATGAGACTATTCATTATGCGCATAGGGTTTTGTACTCTGTAGGATTTGGCACTCATCGTGAGAAATGGCTTGGAGTCTTACGAACCTTCTGGTTCTCTTTTTCCCTAATTCTCCTATCTGAGTTATGATAGCCCCCAGACTCTACGATTTTCATGCTATTACATCTTGTTTAGACCTGTATCTCCCACTCATCCATTGGAAACCTAAACCTATCCCTTATGATATCTGTTGCATCCTTGTCACAGTGGTAATGGCACCCCTGGTTCGTATCGAGCCGAATGGATGCCAAGATTTTCTATCCCATGATGACGCTATTAACGACCTAAAGGCTCATGGGTGGGATGTATTCCTAAAGAAGTTTGAGGGCTATAATCTCCAGGTTGAAAAATATTTTTCACAAACTTTTGACAACTTTAGATCCAAGATTGGGGATATACAGTCAGAATTAACAAAGGATTTCATGAGCAAGGTGACAGGACTCCCATCTAAAGGCAAGAGGTGGTTTAAGAATGCTAAGATAGAATACGTCCCATGAATTTTATTCATGGCTTCCTGTAAAACCACTTTTTGTATAAAAGGTATTCCTATCGCTCTATTAAAACCTAGATCACATAGCCTCCTTTTAATTCTGAATCAGTTTGTTATGTGTGAAGGCCGATATGGGATAGTTTTTTTGTACCACATTTGTTTTCTTATGAATTTCATAGGGTTTGAGCCGGATATGCCTTTTTACCTATTGATGAGTCTTTATAAAATATCCAAGCATTATAAATGACATGGTATCAATTCGAGTCTGTTTCACCATGGACTCGTCAAAATCTTGTTGGTTTATCACCTGTCGAAGATAGGTGAAAATTAGGAGGCCTTTCTGATAAGAAATGGCTTCACCTAGGCCGACGCTACAAACAATCCTCTTTCAACTATAAACCCTAACTCAGACAACCAGTAACTGAAAGGCAGTTCGTTAATTCAATTAATGACCCATCATTTATTGGACCAATTTCTGTTGTTAATGAAACCCTTCTGGATAAAGAATTACCATGTAGGTTTTCACCTGGAAGATATCTGGAACAAGTCATTTCTAAATTAAAAGAAAATTATCCTCTTGTGCCTATGAACGATTCTAGTTTAAACATTAATGATAATCATGTTGTCAAGAATTTCCATAAAGGAAAGAAACCACAAATCATGGATTTAAGTTTCAGGAATAACAATGCTAGTTGTTTGATTTCTAGAAAACTAAGAAATCGAAAGGGTAATCATATGATCTTGAACGAGATCGATGATCATTACTTAGATAATGAGATAGAGGATTTCTTGGCTCGTGAAGACCCAGAAAATTAGTGTTCCAGGACAAAGGTTATTACTCATGTTAAACAATATGATTTTGTGACCAATTTACCCCTGTGTCTTAAGGGTAAAGAAGTATTTTTGGTTATCAGGCATGATCTGGAACAAACCGCAGGTAAAATTGAAGCACCCCTTGTCGATTGTGTCCAACCTCGATCTGCCATTTCCCCGATGCACTGTGATAGCTACCTCGACTGGATAGAGCGTTACTATATAGATTTTCCACTCTTACAGGCCCAAATTAAAATATTGGATGCTCAGAATGCTCTGTTGAAACAAGAGAACCTTGACCTGAAGACACACACACAGAGGGATAATAAACGATTCAAATGGGTCGGGAATATAATCATTAAGAACACAACCAGTTTCAAAGCAACTATTAATTCTGAACTGTCAAATCCCTCTTTGGCTAATTTTTAATGGTAAAACGATTTTGTTTTGATTTCATTCAATTATGTTATGAAAATGAAATAAATAGATTTAATTTTCGATTTCATTTGCTAAAAATAAGACTAGCTACATAATCTATGATTTTGTACCCAACCTCTTTTGAATAATAATTAGAAATTGTTTACTGAATATCAAATTGGTTTTTTCTATTCATAGGAAATGGAAGATTATGTTGTTGATTGTATGGAGCGAGAACTTTAAATCATACGTTCAAATATTTAGTAGTTTCCATATTTTTATGTTAATAAGAGTTTGTCTTATTTAGACAAAACCAACTCATGCATGAGTGATTACTATTTTCTCTATTTTTGTAATATTATCCAATTTTTGTGGATTCAAATCTATCCTATGTGATATGGGCATTTGAATCCTGAACTAGTTTAAATATTGTTCATCATCAATAGTCATGAGATATTTTTTGGACACATTATGGACATGTAACTTTCAATACTGTATGGACAAGTTGTTCACTCCTTGGCTTTAGACCAATGTGGCGCTTTCCCATTACATTTTTTTTATATTATGGAATATTAATATGTTATACAACTTTAGTCTTACCATCATATGATATTTCATTTTATTCAAGCACTTTAGTTCTGTCTGTAATATGTTGTTCATATATTACATCTGTGATCATTATTTCATTTAACTATCATTGATTTATGCTTTATGTTAATTGATGTATTACATGAATGCTTCAAATTAAATTTATTTTCTATAAGTGTTCACCATTACAAGATCACATGTTATGTATGTTTATTACTCTGCTCTTATATATTTTCCCCAAAAATACCTTTGAGTTTATTCTAGGAATGCTAGCACCAACCTATTACAGTTTTTTCTCATGGGCAATATAGTTGGGAGTTTGAATCGCACAGGGACATAAAATTATTACCTACAGGTTAGTTTACTCGTATTCTATTTCTTTTGTTGGTTTATTTGTCCATGAGATAAGAATAGTTTAAATTGGTTGTGATTGTTATTCTGTTCTTATTTCAGTTTGTGTTTTATTATTATTTTTGAGTTCTTTTAGATTTTAAATATTAAACAGAAAAATATAAAATGTATGTGCTTTCTTTATCTACTTCATAAACAGTTTCAAAAACATCAATTTCGCAAGACATCCATCAAAACTTGCAAACTATGAATATCCTGTTCATAATCACATGCTTATGTTTCTTCTTTAACACTTGTAAATAATTAATTTCATGTACATAGTATAATGGTTTTTTTTGTAGATTAGTTTTATTTATTTTTGTCATTTAGGATTTTAGTCGGCCAATGGAGCCATTAAACTCATCAAGTCATCTCACTCAAAACAGCTTGGGTTATTTAGACAACCTCGGTCTGTATTTGACATTCCAATTGACGGTGTGTCACTTACGCCCATCAACAAAACTCAAGGAATCATTGTATGGCCTAAGGTAACCGTGAAATGGTACAAGATATTTGATTCCTTCAAGGTGAGCCAAATTTTTCTTAGAAGTGACTATGGTCATTGTGTTTAATTCAAAATTTTCAAGAAATATTCATTATCTTGGTGTTATTGTTGATGATATGTTTGTTGCAAGAAAAGTATGGTTGAGATCAGTAGGTTAAAGGATTAGTTGGCCAGGATATTTCAGATGAAGGATCTAGGAGAAGCAAAAAAAATATTGGACATAGAAGTACATAGAGACGAGAAAAATGGTAAGTTGTGGTTATCAAAATAGATTCTTATATTGAAGATACTGATGAGGTTTAGTATGAACATTGTGAAACCAGTAAATATCCCTTTGTATTTACATTGTAATATTTCTTCAAGTTTGTTTATTTCTTGGTAGTACGGAAGAAAAGGATTATATGTCTTGTGTACCTTATGCAAATACAATAGGAAGGATGATGTTTGTGATGGAATGTTCAATTATTTAACATTTTGTTGGTGTTGTCAGTGGACATGTGGAAGAAACATGTAAAATAAATGGAAATGGATGCTTCAGTATCTTAGAAGCACGAGTATCACCTACGGTGGTTGCAATGATTTATCTTGTGGTTATGTTGATTCAGAGGAGGTGGAGTGGTACATACTGGAGAAATTTGTGTAGGCATGTTCACACAACCATTATTTTTAGAGAAGATACAATGGTGTTTGGATTCTATTGGCTTGCAGGAAAGGTGATGATTGATTCAATGGAAAAGGTATCAGGAAAATTATTTTCAAGGTGGAGATTGTTGGGTTGTGACAAGACATACCCTTTGCAGTTACATTTGTTTGGATGGAGGTTTCTCAAAAGTTTCTCTTTTTGTATGCCTGGAAACACTTGAGATATTTCCTATTTAAATATGGAAGCCCATGAGGTGCTCCATGAGACTTGTAAATCATTTCTCCATTATTGTCTGAGAAATAAAGGATATCATTGCCCCCATTTATGTTCGTCTCTATTGTCTGTTGTAGTATTCTACTTTATTCTTCATTCTTTATTAACTCTTTTCTGCAAGCTTGAACCAACATGTTCAACATTAGATTATGCCCAAAAATTTTAATTCAAAGAAAAACTAATGTGAAAATAAACAAAAACTAAATACTATATACTATGGGGGGTAGTATAATAAATAAGACATTGTCTTTTAAGCCTTCAAAATATAAACCACTCTACCTTGGAAAAAGGGGATTGATTTGGAATGCACCCCCACATCACCATGTTTTAAATGAAATCCTGTATAAATAAACTACACCAACTGAAAAAATCATACTCAACTGTTAGAATCACAACACATCTCATAATCTAAACCAAAAGGATGACCATACCAACATATTGAAGGAAAAACCACATAACCGCATGGAGATGTTAAGATTATTAAAGTATACATGACATAGTATAAGTAAAATGAAAGGTATTATCAACTATTGGTTTCAGTCATCACATAAAAATTCAAAACTACCCTTTTCAACAGTGCAGTCTAAACATTCTACTTTTTATCTCTTTTACAAGCATATTTTCTGGTCAATTTTGTCCGAAATCCAGCTAGAAATTGTTGAATTGTAGATTTGAGTGGTCGATTCTATATAATACAAGTTCCCTAAGAGTTTTTCAGGATGTTGAATCCATTTACACATTCAAAAATGAAATCTAAACAATAGAAAAGAGAAATTTCACCCAGATTTATATCGACGGATTTCGATCAAAACTGCCAAAAGGTAGAACGTTTAGATAATGCCCTTTCAAACATTTTAAGGTTGAAAATATGTAAATCATGTGCCATCGGGAAGCTGTCAAGATATCAATGGGGAACAATCAAAATTTGAATCGGGAGATTTTAAAATGATAACATTTGAATGTTGAAACCTCTTGATGAACCATCACAAAGGTTTCACAAACGTCACAGGGAAAATTTTGAGAATCAATTTGTTGCAATCTTTAGAATCCTCCTGTTGAACAATTGGGAAGGTTCCAAATATGTCATCAGGAAAAAATTAAGAATCACTATTTGAAATTAGATTATAACATAGCAATTTCAATTTCAAATGGTATTTTATTTTTTGTCAACATAAAACAAAAATTACCATCGAACTAAATTAAAAATCCATTTGAATAAATTTTAAAACCTTTCTGGGGTTATGAAAACCTTCCCATAGATAATCAAGAGCTTTCCAAAGATTTTTTTTTTCAAATGGGCGTTTCGAAGACATCCAATATTATCATTGAGTAAGAAATAAAAATTGATGGTTGGTTGAATTCAAAGAAAAACCTTTGCATACAGAGTAACTAATCTATTGGGGAAACTTCAATAGTGACATTCAAATTTGAAAATGAATTTTTGGAAAGGGTGAAGGCCAATGAATTTAATACCATGAAGAGGAAAAAGCATAACCTTTTCAAATAATAAAGATTTATTTGCATGAGCATTTGTGGAATACTCATACACATGTAACTTCTTGTATGACCTTTAATTGAAGAGTTATTTTTTGTAAATCACAAAGGAGAAGTAAGGCTTTGAAACACATGGTCATAAATCCAAGTTCAAAGTCAATTTCACCATTATCATGAAAGGAAGTAGAGGTGTGAAATACACTTCTTACTCTAATATACGAGAGAAGAATGTGTAGAAACTAAAACAAATAGTTGCAAAAAATAAATAAATAACAAACCATAGACAACAAATTTACTGAGGAAAATCCTTCTAGGAGAAAACCTCGGACTCTAAAAAACACATAATTTATTATTCAACAACTAAATGGTTACAATACAGATTCTTTGTTCTCTCAAAAAGGGTGTTCAACAACATCATAATTTTGGAAAAATTTTGGAAGCATAACATTAAAATAAGACTCACACTCTATGATTTCCTCTCCATTTATAGTTTACATTTCTTCATACTGGAAAATACGATCAAGTTATTCCCTTACACTACTCTATGTTACTTCTCTACAAGTATTTTCTACTCTACTAGAACACTACAAGTATTCTCTACTCTACTGCAACACCGCAAGTATTCTTTGCTTTACTGTAACACTGCAAGTATTCTCTTCTCAAATACAACACTGCAAGTATTCTCTACTCAGATACAACACTGCAAATATCTCTACTCTACTACAACACTACAAGGTGTATGAAAAACATGTCCCAACAGTCCCCCACTTGTCATATAACTTGAATGGGTGCAAGGGAGAGTGCATCAAATATGAGGTAATTTCCAGGGCCCATAAGGGCCATAGACTCATAGCACCACTTGAATTTACATGTGCTCAGAGGTTTCATCAATTCATATGAAAAATTTTGTAAGGTGTTAACTTTTTGTGGTATCGCATTTCCATAGTTTACCATGTCCCTAATAAAATGGTACTTGATATCTATATGTTTTTTATTTGCATGAAAGGTTGGTTTGTTAGCCAAACAAATGGCATTGTTACTATCACATTGAATCATAATATATTTCTAACTTCTATACTTCATAACATAATTTCATAATCCAAATGGTCTCCTTATATGCATGAGTAATTTCCATATACTATTCCTTTGCAATGGAAAAATTTACCATATCTTGTCACTTTCTCATCCATTCATTGCTCCACTAAACAAATGAAACATGTATTTTACCATAGATCGCCTTCTATCTACATCCCTTGCCCAATTAGAATCCAAATTTACCTATATATCCATGGAGTGTGGCTCCCCTAAAAAATCACTATGATATATGCGGGGCTAAATATATGCATTATTAATTCCCATATTAATTTATCAACCGGGACTCATAAGCTTCGAGGTACAGGCGCCGGAAATGCAGGATCAGAGCCTAGTCTAGCCTAATCTAAATACAGTGACAATATGAACAAATTGAGCAAAGTAAAACAAACTGCAGTAAATTAACACTAAGGATTCATCACTGGGACATAAAAATAACTTAGTGCTATAAAGGCTTAGATAACAATATTTCATGCACTCGGGGTGATTTTTTTGTGATTAATCATGAGTAGCTTACTTATGTTTTTTGTCCTTCAATGGATTCCTGTAGTGGTTATCTAAGCTATGAGAAAACCAAATTAAAGAAAACTAACTAAGGGAAAAAACAATCAAACAAATGGAAAATGGAATCTAAATTCAAACAATGCAAATGAAATGAAATGTGAATGTAAGAAATGAACCTAAAAAAAACCACTCATCATACATACAATGATTTAATTATCCATATGAATTCAACACTTTGTTTACACTATAAACATTTGAACTGTACACAGGTACCGGAACATGAAGTTGAATTAACATGCATAGAAAAACATGCATAGGAACAAAGTAAATAATTGAAATATGGGTGTGAGAAACAAAAAACGCATACCCTAAGGATGACCAAATCATGCATAGAAAAGAAAGCAACAAAAGCGAGAAAATGTTACAAACAATGCAAACAAAACCAAAACAATCTAAAACAACTCATGCAATTAAAAATTCAACCTCAGAAATTACCCTTCAAATGAGTACACCTGATACATAGGAACAATGATGGGATCAAAGGAAACTCATGCTTACAAGAGGAGCTTACTTACTTCTGTTCTTTAAAATATTATATGTGTGAATTTAAGATCAATCAATCTTTTGAGCAGAAAATAGTATGTGCAGGAATGGAGTGCAAATGTAAGAATGAAGTGCACACATGAATTTCATATTGGTCATGAAAAATAATATAATTTTCAAAATTAATAACCATGATCAAATATTTGATATGCATCTTGGAAATTATTTAAACCACAGTTAATAGTTATGGAAGTTATATTTGTATTCAATAACACAAGATCACATAGATATTCTAGCCAAAGATGATTAACAATTATAACTCTAACATGTTGGTCCTAGCTTCCTATAAAAGTAAATCAAGCACATGCACAAGATTAAAAACAATCAAATGACAAAGTAATTAATACAGAGGTAAAGTAAATAACATTTAATTGCAAGATTGTTGTTCTTAGAGCAAGAAATGATAAGAAACACACATAAAACTACTTGTTGCTACACCAAATCAAGGAAATCAAACACATATTCTAGAAATAAAATTACGGAAAAAAGAAACAATGCATACCAAATTGAGGGGGCCTACCCAATTGGTTGCATGTTGCTTGAAGAAGAAATCAACTGCAAATGGTTGTGGAAACACTTCAAAAATTCATTGCATAAAAATCTCATTTGAACCAATTTTCCAATTACAAGAGACTTCTACTGAGAATAATCACATCAAGGGTCCCCTTCTCAATCGATCTGATACATATTTATACATATTAAACTGAAAGGAAGGGGATATAACCAAATCCAAAGCTTAGAAACAAATTTGCCAATTTTTGGAGCAAATCCCCAAATCTAGGTTTTTCACCAATTTAGGTAGATTCGAGTTAGAGATCCACCCATATCTTCCAAAACAATTCAAAATTTTCAAAATTTATTTCTTAGTACACAATTTTCCACATTCTAGACAAAACCCGCATTGTAGAATTTCTACATATGATACCATCTGCACGACAATTGAGGCACAAGTTGGTAGTTTGAAATTTTTACTAATTTTTGCAGAATCATTCCCTATGAGATGGAGGTCCACACATGCAAGTTGGTTGAATTATAACTTGCATTTCTACACATTGTTGTCGTTCTAGACAAAACCCATGTCTCTGAGTTTCCACCAGAAGCATTCCAAATGCTCGACTATAGTCCAGTACCGGATGGTTGTTGATGTTGGTACCGCACGAACTGGAACATTCTGGTAGCGGATGAGCTTAATTGTGAGTACCATATGACATGGAGTGTGAGTACCAAATGACTGTGCAGGTATCAGATGATTGTAGAACCTTCTAGTATAGGATGACTTGGAGTGTGAGTATTGGATGACCTCCGGTGCGGGTACCTGATGACTTCCAGTGTGAGAATAGTCCAGGAACATATTGTTTAGACATAGAAACATAGAATTAAACCATCATCAACAAAACTATTATATAATCATCCTTTTAATCACTAAAAATATGGAAAATTATGTATTAACCACATAGGATAAATAACAAGAGATAATGGAGGTTTATGGTGTAATTAGGGATATATTATTGACGAAATGTGGGGACAAGGTGTAATGATGAGTGAATTTTTATGGCGGAAAATATGAAAAAACTTGATCCCAACAATATCAAATGGCGTGTTCATAGGTACCTCACAAACACTTGAAGACCCTCTTCACTATAGCCCAGTGTTCATGTTCAGGATTAGCCATGAATTCACTCAAGACTCCCATTGCTTGGGAAATTTATGTTATAGTACAAACCATAGAATACATCAAACTACTAACCACACGATCACAAACCATATACTCCATCAATGCAGGTGTTATAGGGCATTGCTCAATTGAAATATTGGTTCCCATGGAAATAGAAACACTCAATGGTTTTCAATTTTCCATGCAAAAAGGTTGTGGCATAGAGTTTACATACTTACTCTAACTAAACCAAAGTATTTTATTCACTTTGTCTTTCATGATCTCCATTCCTCATATATATTTCACAACCCCCATCTCCTTCATATCAAACTGTGTTTAAAGATGAGACTTCAAATCACAAACTATTACAAAATAATGACATATCATAAACATATATAGTGATAACAAGGAAATGACCACCATGTTGTTTGTAATTCACACTGTGATCTGATTTGGATCTCAAAAATTCTAATCCCAACACAAAATAAGAAAACTTTTCGTACCACATTTTTTGAGACTATTTGAGACCATATAAAGAATTTTTAAACTTGCAAACTAAAGACTCTTTACCTTTTTCATCATAGTTCTCTAGTTGTGTCATACATATCTCCTGATTCGAGTCACCATGTATGGTTTTTTTTTTCACATTCATCAATTCTATCTCTAAATCAAATCCTTCTACTACAAATAATAAGAACCTAATCAATGTTAACTCAAAAATTGAGGGAAAAGATCTGACCAAAGTCTTTCCCCTCAACCTCGGAATATCCTTTTGCAACAAACCTTTCCTTATGCTTTTCAACATTTTCATTTAAACAAGTCTTCCTTTTGAATGCCCATTTATGTCCAATGGTTGTCCATCCATCGAGTAACAGGACCAAGTCCCATGTATCATTCTTTCTAAGTCTGGATCCATTTCCTCATCCATGTCCAATATCTAGGACTCCTTATCATCCATCTCCATTTCCTCTTTCACTATTTTAGACTCATCAGTATTAGTAGATAAATAAAATATAAATATAATTCAAACAAACCATAATTGTACCTGTCTAGTTTCCTTCTTTTCTAAGTATACCTCCTTAAAGTTTGAGTTGGAGTTTCTTTTGTCCCTTCTAAACTCTTTGAACCATCCTCCTCATCAGGTCCATCATGAACTTCTTATTCATTTTCTAGTTCAAATTTCTCATTCTTGGGTTGTAGTTGAACCACTAACTTCTTCTCATCCTCTCCTCACTACACCAATATGGGAGAAAACTTAACTTCTCTGAAAATAACATTATTTTTGTACAAAAAGTTTGCATCCATGGGATTCAAAAGAATGTACCCTTTTACACCAACATTGTAGCCAATGATGATACATTGAATTTCCTTATTATCCAACTTTGATTGCTTATCCTTAGGTACATGAGAATATGCCTCATAACAAGAAACACAAATAAGTTGAAGTGAGGGATTCTTGTGCATCAAAACCTCCATAGGAGTCTTATCCACTAGATATGATGTGGGAGACTTGTTAATTAAGTAACATGCAGTAGAAAAAACTTCTACCCAAAAATTCTTCTCTAGGATGGCTCGACTAATCATACTCCCAACTCTCTCCATCCATGTTATATTCATCCATTATGTAAATACATTCCATTGAGGGGTATATGGATTTGTTTTTATGTATTTCATGTTGGATTACTGAGAGGGGGCATGAATCATTAACAGAGAAATTTAATCCTTTTTAACCATATAATCCAAGTGTTATATCAATGTAGAATTATCATCCAACAACTGCAACATAAATAAGAAATGAACAAATGAACAATCATACACATACACACAACACCATTGTTTTACGTGGAAACCCAAAGTAGGAGAAAACCACAGAATTTTTTTTCTTATATGTCTTGAAGAATTACATTCATTGGAAGCACCAACTTCCTTTGTTTTCCAGCTGCAACTGGAAGGAGGCTCCAACCCCCTAGTTTCTCAAGCTACAACCTAAGAGAAGTTCGAACTCCCCAATTATCTGGCTACAACTAGAAGGAGGCTACAACCCCCTATGTTCTCCGGCTACAACTGGAAGGTGGATACAACCACCTATCCTTGCCCCATCCAACCGCCCTGATGTATAAGTAGAATGATGGAACCACTGTCACATTATCACTATGAGATATACTGTTGTAAACTTGTACAAATCAACCTATACCAAACAACCTGAACCATGCATCAACCATGCATCAATCTATACCTCAACCTGTAATCAACCTATACCATAAACAAGTGCATCGACTATGCACCAACCTATACCTCAACCTGTACCATGAACAAGTGCATCAACCATGCACCAAACCTATACAAATGACCTGTCACAACAACTTGTCCAAACAACCTATCACAACAACCTATCTCATCATTTTTATTAACCAAATCAGATCTACTCACCAAGACAACTCTCAAAGATGTGCATCAACCAAGTATAACACAACACCTCATAATCATCACCAATATCAATATGTGCTTCTAATAATACAAGTATGCTACATCATCCATAAACCATGTGTCAACAATACTACTAACAAGTGCCTCCAACCATGTACCAAGTATGTAACAATCATGTGTCAACTACTCATCAACTATGATTCATCA
>JASDQU010309524.1:22570-37343 GCA_032191745.1 Picea mariana
AAAGCATCTTCCTGTGAGGGCTTTCACCATAAGGGGACCACTTTGGAGTTCATCCATTTGTGCACCTTATCAATCATGATAAGAAAATAATTAGAGCAAGGGTCCTCCAACCATTCTTCTAGGATAACTCAATTCGCAAAGCGTCTTGCCGTGAGGGATTTCACCATAAGGGGACCACTTTGGAGTTCATCCATTTTTGCACCTTATCAATCATGCTAAGACAATAATGAGTCATCTATACATTTTTTCAACAATGCATCATATACCAATGAAACCACAACGATCCATCTTCATCATGTATCAATGATAACTCATTGATCCATCTTCATCATATCAATGACAACTCTTTGATCCATCTTCATCTATGCATTCTCATCAAGTAAAATACATATTATATTACATCAATCATCAATCAATCAATCCTTTGACATCAATTAATCACTTGACATCAATCAATAAAACCATTGGCATCAATGACAACATGATCCAACACAGACATCCTGGTTACCAGAAAAAAATTGCAGCAGTAAGAAGCCAATTCATTTTGCCAAGAATGAAGAAAGATGTTGCCGATTACATTGCTAGATGTATGGAATTTCAGAGAGTGAAGGTTGAGCATAGGCACCCAATGGGTTTGCTACAACCATTACCAATTCTAGGGAAGAAATGGAAAGTGGTAACCATTGATTTTATATCTAAATTTCCCAGGACAACAAGACAACATGATTCAATCATGGTAGTGGTGGATAAATTGACAAAGGATGCTCATTTTTTTCCTATATAAATGACTCATACAACAGCTAATATTGCATAAATTTACATGAGGGAGATTTCTAGGTTGCATGGGATACCTAAGGCAATTGTTTCAGATAGAGATACAAAGTTTACTTCAAATTTTTGTAGGGGATTGTCTAAAGTATTTGGTACAAATATGAACTTTAGCACAACATACCATCCACAGTCAAATGGGCAAACATAAAAAGTCAACCAAATAATTGAAGACATGTTGAGAATGTATGTGATGGATAAGCCATCTAAATGGGAAGATTACTTTCACTTGGTTGAGTTTTCCTATAATAATGGGTATCAAGATTCATTGAAAATGAGCCCATTTGAAGCTTTGTATGGTAGCAAATGCAATACTTGAGTGAGTTGGGACAACCCAATAGACAGAGTGGTACTTGGGCCATAGTTTCTCAAGGATATGTAAGACTAGATGGTTAGAATTAAGCATAATTTAAAGGCATCTCAAGATAGACAAAAAAATTATGTAGATAAGAACAGGACAGCTAGAGAATTAAATGTGGGGGAGCGTGTGCTTTTAAAAGTGAATCCCAAGAAGAGCTCTTTGAAGTTCGGTAGTTGTACAAAGCTAGCACCTAGATTCTGTGGTCCATTTGAGATATTGGAAAAAATAGGTCCAGTTGCATACATGCTTGCATTTCTTGCTTCCATGTTCAATGTGAATAATGTATTTCATGTCTCTTTGATAAAAAAAATATGTACATGATCCTAATTATGGTAGATTGGCATCTGATTCAAGAAGAGTTAGAGGGAGACTTTCAGGTCCAACCAATGAGAATATTGGACAAAAAAGTAAAAATTCTTCAAAATCGAGTTGTAGAGATGGTAAAAGTCCAGTGGACCTGCTACGGTCCTGAAGATGTTACTTGGGAGCATGAAGATGCCATGCGGGTAGAGTACCCACAAATTTTTGAAATTTTGAATTATGTTTTGTATATGCATTAAGGAAAATGCCAAAATAAGGGGGAGGGGAATGTAATTCCCTGGTTTTGAGCCCCATATTAAATAATGTATTTTGTTAATTTATGAAAGTGCATAGTTCCCAAACAATTAAAAGAGGCTAGTGTGCCTAGAAAATATAATGTTTTGGTCATTATTAATAATAAAATGCATCGTTGGCTGCTAGACGGACATAAACAAAAGTTATTGGGGGATATGATTCCACAAGAGAGGGGGCTTGGGGGGATATGTATTTATTTTATATTTTATTTACCCATTTTTGTTTTAATGGAGAATATCAGTTGCATGAGCTTCTTGGGGTAAGGCCACGTGGTTCTTTAATTCCAAGAAATATATAAACCCATCTTTGGTTTGTTTGGGGGTTCACTCACTGACTCACTCATTGTTCATTGTTCACACCTTTCATTCTATTCTCTCTCCATTAATTCTTTCACCCACTCTTCATTCTTCATTCATTTTGATCTTGGCTTGGGAAAGAAAAATGAATATTTTGAAGAGGAGCCATGGTTTTGTTGGTTTTAATGGTTGCTGGTGTATTCAAGCCATGAATTAATTCCTGCATGTCTGAGTTGATTTGGCGTGTGTTAAGTTTTTCTCAAAACTATGAATCTTGAGAGTCCTAGCATGGATATTCTTGACCAGATGCATTGGAACCGTGGAAGGAGGTGGATATATTGAGGGACTATGTGGAAGAGAACGGGGTCCATTCTCTTGGGTTGTGAAGGCTGGATAGAAGAGAGTTGGTATACACTCGATTGTTGTGTGTGTTGAGAATATTGTGAGATCTTGAGTGTTGACTGGGTTGGGAAGCTGAGTGACACCCTGGAACCATCCCTGTGGATTCATAGCCCTGGCTCAGGGGTGACATTTTTGTTGAGACTTGGAACAACAATTTCTATGGTTGGGTGGAACATCCTTGGTCTGCAACCAGTTGGTGATTCAGTTCATTAAAGATAAGTTCTCTCTCTCATGGTTTCATTTACATGTATATGCATTCCGTTGTGTATTAATTATTATCTGTGAGATTCATGTTTATAATGTGCATGCTTGTTGTTTATTTCCGAGTATGGAATTAAATTCATTTGTTTTATGTTGTAGCATGAATATTGATCTCTGTTTGTGAATATTTCATGCCTCTTTACTAATTAAAAATTTATCAGAATTCAAAATTAGTTCAGAAGTGACTTTTGAAGTAGCTTGGCCAACATGTGGGTGGTTGGGTACGTTACAATTATTCCATCTAGGACACCTATTTGTTCCTTCTAGAGAGCATGCAAAGATGATTTGGGAATCTCACTATAGTCATATGGCAGGACATTTTGTCATGGAAAATACTGTGGCAGTACTATAGATGCATTTCTATTGGCCGAAACAATGCTATGGATTTAGTGGGTATATCAAGTCATGTACTGCCTGTGCCATTGCCAAACCATCCACTAAGAAGCAAGATTTGTATTACCCTCTGCCTACTTCCGACAGACCATGGGAATCCATCTCAATGGACTACATGTCAGGCCTTCCTTCAACCAAGTAGGGAAATGACTGTGTTTTTGTGGTGGTTGATCAGTTTTCTAAGATGGCCATCCTAACAACATGCAAGAAGAATATCCCAGTGGAGGCCACTACCAAGATCTTCTTCGAATGAGTGTGGGTACACTTCAGGATACCATAGACCATCATACCAGATTGGGACAACAAGTTCCTAAGCACATTCTGGTCCAGCCTCTGGTCATTGTTGGACACCAAGCTCACCAAATCCACTACCTTCCACCCCCAAAATGATGGCCAGACAGAGGTCATCAATATAATTATCGTGCATATATTGCGTATGTACAAATCCAAACATCCGTGTACATGGTATGAGAGTCTCCCCTATGTTCAACACAACCAAGATATCTCTTCATAACATGACTAGCCAAAGTCCCTTTTAGGTGGGGTTGGGATTTCAACCATTGGGTCCCATTGATGTCGTGTTTCCCCTTGCATCCACATGGGAAAAATCATCCTATGTTCAATATGATCCCGACAAATCCACCACGTTTATTGAATAGATTCAACACATTCGGAAATAGGTCCATGATATTTTAAAGAAAGCCAATGCTAAGTACAAACAGTGCCAGGATCAACACCAGGTGTTGCACAAGTTTAAGGTTAGAGACAAGGTCTATTTGCATTTGAAGAAAGAGAACCTTACCAAACCCCATCATAAGCTTCATCGAATTCACTATGGACCTTACAACATCACCAAGTTTTTTGGTGACAATGATTTTGAGCTAAGTATTTCCCCCTTCCTTGGCCTACACCCAATGTTCAATGAGGACATCCTTTGACCATACTTCCCACCAATATTGGACACATCGGAGATCGCAGAGAATTTGACACTAATAGAGATAAACCCTACTACATGGAACATGAAGCCATTGATCATATCAGGGACACTCATAATAAGATCACTTGCCAACAGAGGATTCAAATTTATTGGGTTGTTAGAGTAGGGAAATTGCTGCACCAAGGCAAGTGGCTCACCCAAGGCCAAGTTCAATAGAATTTTCTCCATCTGATGGGGGCTCTCAACGAAATGGAGACCATTGCTTCCTAAGGGGGGAGGACAGATATAAGTGGATATCAGTGGCCACCCGCCTATTCCACTAGCTCAAAGAACAATTTCCATTTTGGAATTTTTTTTGTTTTTGCATTTTTTCAGGTCCCAAACTTCTAGGGCCATTTTGAGGCTCTAAACGACGTTTTTTGGAATCGACAGTGCCTGGAATTGAAGCATAGGAATATTCTAGACTAGATATAATATGTACTCCTCGACTATACCTTTCTAATGGTTTTTCAAGTGCCCAAAACATAGATTATATGCAAAAGTTACACCCTTAGGAAGTTGATGTATCAACTAGCCCCATCGGGGCCCACAAACATTTTTGTGTTTCATCTCCCGAGGTTAGGGTTTTGGATGGTTAGGGTTTTCTAATTTATGTTTTATGTTGAAAATACCTTTGGAGCCTCATTTTACTCATCTTCTCTTGAATGAGTGTATCCATTACATCTCTTCTCAGAGATAATCTTCCACCATTCAAGCAAGTTTGTTTCAGTATGCATTTTTACAGTTTCAACAAGTTCTCTTTATTAATAGAAGTCAATTCTTACTGTATCTCTGTGTGTTTCTTTGCTATATATTTGTATTTCATTTCTTTCCATTTATAAATATGTATCAGTTCTATGAGAGTGGTCTTCTCTTTATTTGTTTCTTTGTGCATATCCCCAACGATTTGATCCCTTGCAAGACTGTCCCCACCGATCACGACGACCTCCCATGGTAGAATAAAAGAGAGACGATGGAGCATGAGATAATTTTAAATTGTTTCTCGAGGAAGCCCTCACGTGATAAAGGAATGAGATGATTGATAACTTTTCACATATCCTTCTACAACTGCCAACAGGTGATGCATATTCATTAAGCGACCACTTTGGAGGCACGCCCCCCTTCAAGGTAAAAGTCAATTTTGATATCCCCTTATTTGAAGGCCACATAGATGCGGTTGTTGTAGATAAATGGTTGAATATGCTAGAAGGGTATTTTTCAGTCCATAATTTTTCCAATAGAGAAAATATTACCTTTTCGCTCCTTAAGGTTGTCCCCCATGTCAAGGATTGGTGGGAGACTTACTATGAGAAAAAGGACACTGAGGAATCTGTAATATTTTTAGTTATATCCACTTGGGATTCTTTGAAGGATGTTATTAAGGAAAATTACCACTCTGTTTGAAGTTACGATGACCAGTATACAAAATGGACCACACTATGACAGGAAAGGGATTAGACAGCACCAGATTTCATAAATATCTTCCATATATTGCACACCAAGATAGGTATCAAAGACTCTGAACGACATCTGGTGCTCAAGTACCATGACTATCTACATAGATACATATAAACATAAATGGATTTTCTGGACATCTCATCACTAGGCGTGGATTATCGATATGCTATCAAAATTGAGCAGAAATTTAAGCAAAAGAAGTAGTAGTTTGGATATCCAAATTCCTCACAATAAAAGTAGGGAAAAGGTGGCCCCAACCCACAGAAAAAAGGATATAACAAAGATGGACCCCCTCAAGACAACCAATCCAATCTATAAACAAAGAAGGGTAATGAGAAGATGAAGAAAGACAATAGGGAGTGGTGTAAATTCCATAAAATCCCCTGGCATTACATTGATGAATGTCACTCGAAGAAATCATTGGTGGCTGAGCTGAAATCCTTAGAGTCAGAGGCAGGTTCCAACTTTGAATTATATCTAGACAAGGGGAAGTGTATAATTGATGCAGAACCCAGTTCCATTATTTCTATCACCAAGGTCAAGGCAAGTGAACCAAAAGAACCGAAGGAAGGTGAATTCCTTTTTTACTCACAGATGTGGGTGAAGGGTACTCCGATGCATTTCATTATTGATAACAGAAGTCAAAACAAAATTATCTCAATAGACGTCGTCAAGCGGTTGAGCCTGCCGATGAAACCACACCTATATCACTACACCATCGAGTGGCTCCATAAAGGAAGAGATCTCCTCATCAGCCAATAGTGTCCTCTTTCCTATGACATCAATCCCTTCAAGGATGAGGTACTAGATTTCTCATTTCCTTTTGGACTACACTTTGGGAGAATATCGAAACCAAGTTGAAAATATCAAAATATTTCCATCCACAAACAAATGGGAAAACATAGATAGTGAACATGGCATCGGTTCAACATTTGAGGGGTGAAAAACAAAAGAACCTAAGGACATGGGATGAAAATTGATTTACAATCAACACTATTATAATAGACAAGTCAATACTTCTACCAGTAAATCCCATTTTGAAACTTGTTTTCGGTATTTAACACCTTCACCCTTAAATGTTATATATGGATAACAAGGAGGAGTGGGGGAAGACACTACAACAGAAGCATTAAAGGACAAAAAAAATCATTGATAAGATTAGGCACATCTATTTGCAAGTACATGAGACATTCAAGATGTCACAGGAAAAGTACAAGATCTGACATGATCAACATACAATTGAGAAAAAAATCAAGGTGGGATATAGATATTGGTTCTATCTAAACAAATAAAGGCTACATGATCCTGGTAAGAATATCAAGGCTATGTGATATAGTCCTTTTGAAGTATTGAAGAAGGTGAGTGATAATTCTTATAGAATCATCCTACCTCCATATATGCTCATTTATTCAGTATTGAATGTGGAAAATTTGAAACACTATGATCCTTCCATGTTGGACTAGGAAATTGATGAGAAAGTCTTACCTACCATAGAGAACTTAGTACTATAATATAAAGAAAAGTAATAAGAAGATATAGTTTTACAGAAGAAGATATAACAACCAGACAAGGGTAGTATGAACCTTGGAAGATTGGGTTGAAAGAAAAACTTTCAAGAAAGGCCTAATGGTACTCCATGGAGAAGAGGAAAAATTTCCTCACCTCCTTCAGTAAAATATTTTGGGGAGGTACGATATGGAATGGATCATTATATAATTTTTCATCTATTTTGGTACTTTCTAGGTGGAAAAATGGATCTATTCAATTATAAGGCCCATTTATGGGCAAGTTCCACTTTGGTGATTTGGGGTCTAGAACCTTCTAGAGCCCATTTGAGGCCTTAAATGGTCATTTTTAGGATCAAAACTTTGTGATCTTATCTCACAACCTCTCGATGTTGTTCTACACTTCGACATATTTCCACAATGCATAAATCACTTGAATCGGAGTTTGTATGCATAAATTATACCTCCCACAAGTTAAACTATTCTAAAGGGTTCAAAACCCTAAACCTAACAATAATTAGGGTTTGAGGCCTCTAAAATCCCTAACCCTATGTAACATACCCAACCACCCACATGCCAGGAAATGCTACCTCAAAACACTCTTCAAAACTGATTTGAAATTATGATACCATTTAATTAATAGAGAAGCATGAAAGAAACATGATAACAACACATGCAATAATAAAGATTCATGCTACAACATAAAATAATGTTTAAACATTCCATGCACAATAATAACCAATAAACATGCACACTAAAGATACACATCTCAGAGATATTAACTAATACACAATGGAAATAAATATACAAGCATAGAAACACATGGCAGAGAGCATTTATATTTAATAAAATGAATCACCAACTCAATGCATACCGAGGAAATTCCACCCAACCATATACATTGTTATTCCAAGTCTCAACATCAGGTCACCCCTGGACCGGAGTTATGGATCCACAAGGACATTTCCAGGGTGTCACTTAGCTTCCCAAACCAGTTAGCACTCAAGCTCTCACAGGTTTCCCAACACACAACAATCTAAGGTACACCAACTCTCTTCTCTCCATCCTACACAACCCAAGAGAATGGAATCCCTTCTTTGCCATGTAGTCCCTTAGGATTTCCACCTCCTTCCAGGGGTCCAATGTGTTCGGTCAAGAATCTCCATATTGGGACTCTCAAGATTCACAGTTGTGAACAAAACTTAACACATGCCAATGTATCTCAGGCATGCAGACAGGAATTCATGGCTAGAATACACCAGTCATTACTACAACCAAAAAACAATGACTTCTTCCTCAACAATTCGCCCCCATGTCCCAACCAAGAACAAGAATGCATGAGAAATGATAAATGAGCAACAATGAATGAAAGAGTGAAATAGTGAATGGGGGAGAACCCCCAAACATCCCACAAGATGGTTTTATATATTTACTTGGAAATCAAGAATCACATGGCCTTCCCCAAGAAGCTCATGTAAGAAATTCTCTCAATTAAAGAAATTATGGGTAAATAAATATAATAAAATATGTATCCCCTTAATCCCCCTCTCTCGTGGAATCATAGCCCTCTATAAATCTTTTCCTTATCCATCTAGAAGCCATCAATGTATTTTATTAATAATAATGATCACAACATTAAAATTCCTAGGAACTCCAACCTCTTTTAATTGTTTGGGCACTCGTCCTTTCATAAATTAACAAAATACATTATTTAATCTCAGGTCTCAAAACCGAGGTATTACACCCTACCCCTAAACAAGTATAAGGCTATGTTAAATATTGGGCTACTAGAAAAGGAATGATTTCCATTCTTATTGTATTGAGTATTGTTTCATAGGAAAGGAGAGCATTGAGAGTGGGATATTAAAGTAGAATAGAGGAAGTATAATATTTTATAGTATCCATATTGGCCATAGTGTCTATGGAAACTACATAGTGAATTCCCTAGTCTTTGTATTTTCATTTCATAACCAAGAAGAAAAGAGTATGCCTCACCTTCTAGATGCATTTTTATCATATTGGATTTTCCTAGGGTATATCTCATGTTAATTGCATGGATTATGTGTTATTTTCTTATCTCGTTCATTTCAGTTTCATTTTATGTAGTATTTCGTGCATTAAGCTAGTAACGTTAAATATCGAATCTAATTAAAACGCAATATAATAAGATATTTTAGAATATTGTAAGATTAGTTGGGATGAGCGATTCTAATGGAACATCCATGGTATTTTATAGATCAATTTTCATCCTTCTTGTCATGATCTGAGTAAGAAACTAGAATAGGAGCACTAGTAGAAAAAATGGGAATAGAATATGGCACAATCGTTGAAGATGGATCGTAGGCCAAGGGTGGTACACATGTCAAATTAGGCTCATAGGAAAAGAGACCTTTATCAAACTTAATATATCATCAAATAATAATTCATTGGAATGAATTTGAAGAAGTCTACAACCTTTTACATTTTTAGAATATCCAACAAAAATGTACTTCTCACTTTTAGGTTGTAATGCTTTCACTTTCTCATCAAGAATGTGAGTCCATGCTTCACTAATATACACGTGAAATTGGCTTACATATAATTTAATTTTACTCCATGATTCTTTTGGTGTTATATCTTTTAAACCCTTTATGGTAGTGTGATTAACTATGCAATTTGCGCAATTAGTGGCTTTCACCCAAAATTTAGGACTCGATATCTTAGATTGGATCATACAATTTGTCATTTCCTTTATAGTGAAGTTATTTCTATCAACAACACCATTTTTTTATGGTTTATATGGACCAATATGTTGCATATGATGCCTTTTAAGTTGTTATTTGTTGTTAACCTATTAAGCTCCATTATATGTTCTTAACTTTTGAAGTTGATGTCCAGATTGTTTTTCTACAAGGGCCTTGTAAGACAAAAATAGTAAGTTGTAATGTGTCTAGTAACTTGTAATTTGTTGTTAACATATTCAACTCCATTATATGTTCTTAACTTCTAAATTTGATTTCCATATTTGTTTTCTACAAGGGCCTTGTAAGCCAAAAACATGTTAAAAACTTTACTCTTAAGTTTTAAGAAATAAACCCAATGTTCTTAGAGGAGTCATCAATAAAAGTTAAGAAGTACTTCAACCTAGACAAAGAATCATAAGGAAGCATACCAAAAAAAATCAGTATGAATAAGTTGCAAGGGGATCGAGCCATGCCAAGAGGCACATTTTTCAAAACTGCCCCAATGAGATTTGTTAAGAACACAACTAGAACAAACACCATTTCTGCAAGAAATGAAAGGAATACTAGTTATCATATTATGATTACATAGTTAATACAATAAGTGATAGTTTAAATGACCAAATCACTCATGCCAAAGTTTTGTCAAGCCATCACTATGAGCAATAAAACTAATGGAAGTGAGGATGACCCAAAGTTGTCAAATTTGTACAACATTGTAATATCATCAACAATTCCAACTACTAGGACAAGCTTATGATATTTTAAATACTTGATTACAACTTGATGATGTGAAAACTATACTATTTTAACTTCACCTGAATGAATGATTTGATATACTAATAGCAGGTTGCAGGAAAGAATTGAAATACATAATATATCATTAAAATGACCATAATCTAGTTGAATTATTCCAAACCCTACAACACTAAGAGATCTATCGACACCAACATATATTTGTTAGGTGTTACACTCATTAAGAGTAGAAAATATGGATTTATCCTTGGCCATATGATAAGATTATTTAGAATCAATAATCCAATCATTAGAAGAAGAAGTAGATGTTGCATCAAATGAAAAAACAGAATTAAAAAGTGCATGTCCATGAGAAGAAGAGTTAGAAGAAGAAGAAGAAGAAGAAGAAATATTGATGTTGTGTTTCTTCCTTGTTGCTTCTAAGGCTTTGATCTTCTTGAAACATTTGGAGTCTAGATGACCATATCACCCAAAAAAATTACAATGTCTCCCAGTCTTCTGACATTTCTCAATTTTGTTCCTTTCTCACCATTGGGAGTAGGAGTTGACTGAGAGGGTTTGGGACCATTTTTTTTTATTGCGAGAATTTTTATTTTTTACAAAATTGGATTTATCCTTCTATTGTACCACTAAGGCTTTGTTATATGCACTTGTAATGATAACCACTCCAATATGCAAGAGATTATCTTGTTATGTAATCAAAGAATCACAAAAAGATTCAAGAGAGGGTATTTTGTAAGTATCCCCTTGAATAATAAGAGCTTCTTTGGTGGAGTGAAAAGTAGATAAAAAAAAAGAGAGGAAGTGTAAAGCTTAGTAAGAACGACATATAAGAGTTGTTCATTTGTCTTGATTTTCTTACATTCTGCAAGTAAAAGTCTAAGTGTTTTGAAATTAGATAGAAAATCTCCAATGCAAGAGAAATCATTGGGATTTAAGACGATCAATTGGTTTTCAAGTTGGTGGTATTAAATCTCATTGTGTTTACCAAACATGACATCTATTTTTTCCATGCTACACCTAAGGTCTCAATTCCTTGAAGGTGAAACAGAAGATCATTGGAGATGGAAAATCCAATTAATCCACACGCTTCTTCATTTTTACTATCCCATTTGTATTTCTTTAATGCATTAAGAGGGACAATTTATGTTCCCAGGGTAACCTGCTAAAGTCTCTTACTTCATAGTAAATTCTCCATAAGGGTTTTCCATGAGAAATAGTTTGAACTAGTAAGCATGTGATCAATTGGATTAGTCATATTACAACATGTAGGTAAGATGGATTCAAAAGAAGAAACTAAGTGTCTAGATGGAAAGCTCTAAAAAAATGAGTAGTTCAAAAAACGACATGACATTAAAAATATAATCTATATGTCAAAGTTATTCCATTTTGAAGAAAAGCCATAAAAATTAACCAAGGCACCATGTGGCAACTAGTGGTTGATAAATGGGATGATAGGTGAACAATGAGGTCACTAAGTAAAACAAAAAATCATTACTTCTCTAACTTTTCCTATAAGCTTCCTTTTACAAATAATTTACTTTTATAATGTAAGTGATCCACTTTTATAAAATAAGTAAGAATAACTTTAGAATAAAGTTGTATTTATAAATTAAAAAAACTTAAAAAAAAAACAATAAAGTTAGTTTATTAGTGATTCATTTTGATAATTTAAGTGAAATACACATTATAATAAAGTTATGTTAACTTAAAGTTACATAATTTTTTTCAGAAAGTAATTTAACGAAAAGAAATGCTTGAACTCAATACCTCTAATTTAATAAAGTGACTTTTAATCAAGTGAGTTAATGAAAAATAATAATAAATATTAGAAAGGAGAAGGGAACATTTTTTTAACTATTTACCTCAAAGTTCATACTTACCCCAAAAAACCTTTTTTTTTTCTTGCAAAAAGCTTCAACACAACCACACACAAAAGTAAATCCCTGAAGGGAAAAAAATCAAAATTTTATCATCTTAGGGTTGAATCTTGGTTAGTCTACCTAGAAAATACAACTTTCCTTCTTTGTTCTTGATTTTTCGAGATCACAAAAAGTGTAGGGAAAAGGGCATATCTAGAAGATAAAACACTATTCTACTATGTTTATGATTTACCGATATAGCACAAGGCACAAAGTAAAGAGCACACACATATTAGAAATGGATCAAATTTGGAATAAAAAAATTGAAAAATTGAAATGAAATATTAAAATGGAATGAAATAGTTTTAACCAAAAATGAAATGAAATTATATACCTATGGATTTGATCCATATTTATGAGAGGAATGAAATGAAACATGGATATATAAAATTAACATAGATATACAGAGAAAAATAACAGAGATACAGTGGAACTCAACTTCTATTAAATCATAAATATGTTGAAACTCTAAAATGCAGAGTGAAAACAATCTTGTTCGAATGGTGGTAGTTAACGTCTAAGAAGAGATTTCAAGGCTACATGAATTCATATGAGCACATTACAATGAGGCCTCCAAGCTTGTTTATCATTAAGAAGTAAACAAAAAAACCTAGACATACAAAAACCTAATCCTAGGAGATGAAGCGCCAAAAGTCATGTGGGCCCCATTGGGGTAAGTTGATACATCAACTTCTCGAGGTCATAAATTTTTCATATGATCTCCATTTTAGTTGCATGATAGCCCATTGGAAAGATCTATCTGAGGAATACACATTATGTTGTCACACTCTAGCTCCATCTATAGTGTGACTATGGTGGACCCAAAAAACTATGTTTAGGGCCTCAAAACAGCCCCAAAAGTTTAGGACCCGAAAAGCTAGAAAAAAATGCCAAGATAAAAACTGTAACTGCTAAGATGAAAGTTGTATGTGATAAAAATGGAAGAGTTGGGTGGCCACCGATATCCACCTGGATCAATCCTCCCTCCTTAGGAAGAAATGGTCTCCATTGAGTTGAGTTCCCCCATCAAATGAGGGAACTTTTGCTGAATTTGGCCCTGGGTGAGACACTTGCCTTGGTGCAGGAGCTGCCCCACTTTGAAAACCCGATAAAGTTGAAGCTTATGTTGGTGAGTTATCTTGACCTGTGTGTCCACGATATGATTAGTGGATTCTTTTTCCATGTAGTTAGGTTTGAGCTTCTTCGGTGTCAGTTGTTCTTCTATCTCTGAGGTGTCCAATAAGGGTGGAAAGTATGGCTGAAGGAGGTCCACATTAAACATTGGGTGAAAGCCAATGAAGGGAGGAATGTTGAGCTCAAAATCATTATCACCCACAACTTTGGTGATGGTGTAAGGTCCATAGCAGAGTGGATGAAGCTTTCGATGGGGTCCTGTAAGGTGTTATTTCTACAAGTGCAGCCAAACTTTATCTCCCACCTGAAACTTGTGTGGCACCTGGTGTTGATCATGGCACTGCTTGTACTTGGCATTGGAATTATGAAAAATATCCTAAACCTATTGGCGGATGTTCTAGATTCGTTCAATGAACCAGGTGACTTTTTCGTCTTCGGTTTACACATGAGATGATTCTTCCTGTGTGGATGCAAGGGATAGAACAACATCCATGGGACCCAATGGTTGAAATCCCAAACCCACCTAAAAGGGGTCGTGGTTGGTTGAGCTATGTATGGATTGGTTGTAATTGTGCTGAGCATAGGGAAGAATCTTGTTTAAGGATAAATTCGTTAGTGCGGACACAGACCAATCTCCCCAGATCCACCTGGATCTGGAACAAAACGTGACAGAATACTACTCTTTCCCTAGATATAAAGTATTGAATGGACAANAGGAGAAAAAAGCAACAAGAGAAAATGGCCACAAAAATTCAAGAAACCAAAAATAACAAAGGGATGATTCCCCAGTGGAGTCGCCAATTTTGTTTAAGGATAAATTCGTGAGTGCGAACACAGACCAATCTCCCCAGATCCACCTGGATCTGGAACAAAACGTGACAGAATACTACTCTTTCCCTAGATCTAAAGTATTGAATGGACAAGAGAAGAAGGATGATGTACTTACTTTATGAAATCTCTCCTTATCTCTGTTGTTCCTCGCTCTGCTACGATGCTCTTGCGTCATCCAATCACAACAACACAAACCAATCACAGCAAAGACATTAATATATTCAAAACTCTAGACTATACATGTGATCAAGGAATCATGTAATAAGATGATATCATCATTATGGGAAAGGGACATATTCATGTATTATATTAACT
>JASDQU010309524.1:44339-56119 GCA_032191745.1 Picea mariana
CTTGAGTTCATAAACCTTAGAGACTTAGGGGATTATGCATTGAAGTCACCCCAGATTTTCCCTCAAGGTTCCTTGGTTTAGAGAGGTGGCTTCATTAGCTAAAGAATCGTCTTAAGAATTAAATTCTCTGAATACTTGAAAGTTTGAAACCATGTTCAGGCTATTAATATCCATCTTAATTCAATTAATTATCAAAGCAATCTTATTATTTAACATGATTGATTTCAAAATCATTGATTTCATAATAGCACTCAAGTCTCATATAACAATCAAATTTTTATATCAGATTCCTTTGTGAGAAAAAGACTCTAAAAAAGGCATAGGCCTCAAATTAATTGTTTATGAATATTCTTATATCCTAGAAAAAAGTTGTTTCTTCCTTTGGGATCTACTATAATCCCCACACCTACCATGTTTAATTTGTTAAAGGATTATTGATTTATCATTGAATTAAAGAGAGATGGAACCTAAAAACACATTATGCTTTCATAATAACATATTTATGTTGTCATGGACATGTTTTATCTACAGTAGTCCAATACATTAGTTGGTTTATTCCATTTTAATTCCTTTCATCAACTAAAGGACTATTGATTTATCATTGAATTAAAGAGAGATGGCACCTAAAAACACATTATGCTTTCATAATAACGTATTTAGGTGGTCATGGACATGTTTTTTCTACGTTAGTCCAATACATTAGTTCAATTGTTGGTTTATTCCATTTTAATTCGATGGATAATAAACATATATTAAAGAATATATAAGATACTTTTAATATAAAAAACACTGAGTTAGATGGTTGGTCTATTTGAATCCATTTTAAATCCTTTCATCATGGTTGATGGATAATAAACATATATTAAAGAATATATAAGATATTTTTAATATAAAAAAGATTGAGTTAGATGGTTGGTCTATTTGATTCTAGTTCTAGGTTCAATCGTCTGTCTATTTCATTTTAATTCATTTCATTATGGTTGATGGATAGTGAAAATAATATCAAAGAACATATAAGAGATTTTGGAGATAACAAGATTGAGTTTGATGGTTGGTCAATTCGATTCTAATTCATTTGAATATGCTTGATAGCTAATAAACATATTATCAAAAAAACATATAAGATAATTTTAAGATAAAAAGGAAGTTGATGCATTTATTTTTCAATTATTGTATTAATATTGAGAAACGAAAATTTCCACATATGTTTATTTTATTTTATTATTATTTTTTTTAATTTAAGAAAAAAGGGTTTGAAGTATTTTATTTGAAATTATTCTACTCTAACAAGAAAAATAAGATGAGATCACTTAAATTCAATAAAAGGTTTGGAGCCTAAATTTTTTCTCCTATTTCATTATCTAAGAAGAAAAATAAGATGAGATAACTTAAATTTAATAAAAGGTTTGGAGATTCAAAGAAGAAATTGATAAATAAGTTATCTGCAGTTGGAATTGTTGAAGAACTATTTGAAGAAGAGTTAGGATTACTTGTTGAAAGGTTGGTAATTGACATATAAGTTGAACCAGTGATTGAGTATTTGAAGAAGAAGATTAATAAGTGAGTCCATATTTAGTCTTAGTGATCAAGACATAATTGTTTATCCAACACTAGAAGCATAGGAAAAAGTAGATGTAGAAGCAATTTACTAAGTTGTAGACCCAACACTAGTAGATGTAGAGTCAGTTGTTTAAGCAATATCAGTAGAATAAGTTGTTTATTTTGTTTCTTAAGTAGTTCAATACCTGGAATCAATAGCATACCTAGTAACATATCCAATAGCACCATCGACAACATTAGTAGAACAATCAATAGAAAAGGCAATGACATAGCTTGTTGGGATGATAGTAAAACCATATTATAGGACAAAAACATTGAAGGTAGTACCAATGATCCGTAAACAAGGGACTTATATCTCACTAGCTTCACCAACACAGATCCTCTGCATAAATTAACTTCTAACCTATGTTCTCAGTCTTGTATAGAGATTTGTGTCCTTCGTGTAGCCTACACACAACAACTAGCTAACAATGTCAATAATAAATATGACTCTAATTTGTTTCTATGATGTTTGTCTCTATGGTATATATCTTTAAAATGGCTCTTAATACTTCTATTCTCAGTGAAAAATTGAATAGAAAACCATTATCTCTCTATTCCATTGAATGGATACATCCAACCTTTCTGCAAGAATAACTACTACATGTTAAAAGGACTACGAATAAGAACAACATTATCTTGTCTTATCGATCCATCAATCCCTAATGTTATCAACACTAGTCAAAATTTTGATGGCCAACAAGAGCTATGAGTAATTGTTGTACAATCTTTGAACAAAATCCTCCAAGGAAAACAACTGTATAAAAGATCATTGTTTCTAGGTTAAAAGTCTTGGGAAAAACCCTTGAGTACTTTCCCTCCTTTTGAGGATGGTACCCAAGGTAAACCCTAGAATCTTCAGGGCACAAGGTTGGTCAACAACAGGGCTTGAGTCCATTAAAATAACAAGCTCATTAAGATCTCAACATGTCACTTGAAATAATTGAACCTCAATGAGGAGGATAACAATCATTCCTCCCAACCACCCGAGCTAAACCCAATTGACAAACTGTATTAAAGTTATATGATTAGGGTATTTTTTATATCACTAATTTCCAACCACAACACTTTCCATATCTCTGTATAACCTTTTATTCAAGTCTGTAGAACTCAACCCAATAAAAACACATATGGTAAGTGTATGCTTCAATGTATGTATATATTTCTTTTACAAAAAAACTCAACTCACTGTCCAAAGTAATATTTATCATTAACCACACCTGTTGAATGTTAACATCATAATTTTCAAGTGCATTCATTCAAGCAAATGGAAAGACCAAAATTTTCTTTAACATGTCATCGTTCCCTATTGAAAGGCCAATAGGGAATTAATTATATTCATAAATTTGTGGTTATGTAAGTGATATCACTTAGGTGGGAGATTCGTCAGTGGAGTTTTAGGTGGCAACTTCGCTATTCTCCTGGGAAGATTCCATATGGATGCTAAAGTTAGCGCACTTAGGGGTGTGGATGACGAGGCCCTATGGAATAGAGTCAGACTTTTCGCCTCAGATGACAAGCTTAGCAAGCTCAATGGACATCACATTTCGAAGCTGTCAATTTCGACACTTTCCCCAAACCTTCCTCCAGCGAAAACTGTTGTTTTAGCTCCTGTTTAGCCTTGTGATCTAGTGAGCCTACCAAGAATTTCTTCTTTTTGACAGAGTGAAGAACTTAACTGTGTAGGTGGTTAGGAAGGCTTAGGGAGGTCAACTGGCACAAAAAAACAGACAGGCACTGTGCGAAAGCCACTAGGGGGAGGAAAATTCTATGTGAAGCCATGGACCCCAAATCATTCTAAGAGAAAAATGGTCTTGGGAGCAGATGTCGGTTTGGAGGATTCGGTAAGTTTGGCACTGTGTGCTTTGGTGGGACGTCTATCCTACTACTCATTGTGAAGAACTTCCATTCCTTCTTGGGTTCAGTCCACTTGGTTTCCTCTTTTGGGGTACACACCAGAGGTCATATTTATGACGATAAGTTGGTTTGGTTTCCGTTTCAAAAGCACATAAGATACCTGCATTATCTTGGACAAGCTTTGTGTTATTGATGGTTGCATCTTGATGTTAAAGCATTGGCGGGTAAGCTTCGACCCAATTCAAGATTATTTTTGGTTTTTCCACCTCTGTGTCTTGTTACCTGGTTTGCCGATGCATTTTTGGAACACAAAGGCTCTGGAGGCCATAGGAAATGTACTAGGCCACTTCATTAAAGTTAACGAACTGTCACTACTTGCTCCTGATAGAAGAATGGGTAAGATTTTGGTTGAACTGGATATTCATTCTAGTTTGTTGGAGTCCATAGAGATAGATTGGCAGGGAAGCAATTTGAGCCAAAACTTGGACTACCTTGGCATCCCGTTTAGGTGCTCTTTCTGCCAAAGGACAGGCCACTTGAAAAAGGACTGTCAAGGTTACTTTGAGGAGGAGGATTCGAAAGAAACAATGCTCAGGAATTCGACAAGAGAAGTATCGCCATAAGTGAATTCTTTTGAATTAGGCC
The DNA here is from genome assembly GCA_032191745.1 of Picea mariana. Taxonomy (NCBI): domain Eukaryota; kingdom Viridiplantae; phylum Streptophyta; class Pinopsida; order Pinales; family Pinaceae; genus Picea; species Picea mariana. The sequence goes on from JASDQU010309524.1 coordinate 48,441, forward strand.
CAGATTGTTCGCTTGTTTTTTCTATTGACAAGGTGTCATTTCAGGAGGGTAATAAGTGTTTTTATTAAAATATAACATTCCCTGTTGAGGGGGGATTTCCTTGTAATACCAACACTGAGGTCCTGGATCCTTTGGGAGAAGTAGTTTCTCCAAGTGACACTCGGGGGGTCTGTCCCTCTCCTATTGAAACCTTTTCAAATATAGCGTAAAATTCGAGGGGAGATGTTGGTGTGTTTACTGAGTCGGAGGGGGATTCTATTATATTACCTAGTTTTAGGGAATCAGAACTTGGTGAAATATCCATTGGAGTGGTTCTAGATTCACTGGTCCCTTCCTACATAGAGGCTCTTTCTCCTATCCTTTTACCAACCTTCCAGGGGAGGAATGGATTCCAAAGATTGGACCCTGTGGGAGATTTGGGTCCAATGGAAAATACTAGGAGGGCTATGGAAACGAATTTACTTGGTCGAAGGGATTGGGTTTTGAAATCTCTCTCATAAACAATCAGAGTGCGCGTAAAAAAGCAGTCTCTCTTGCTTCAACTCCTCTTACACATATTTCCACTTTCACTGATAATGGGGTGCTTAGAGGCATGAAAGCCATAGCTAGAGATAAAACATGATCTTTCTCTCCCTAAATATTAGAGGGGTGAGGGGGGGCCCTGAAAGCTACCTCCATGCACAGACTACTGTTTAGATTTGCTCCAGATACCATCTTTCTACAAGAAACACTGGTGGATGAAAAGAAGGTGAGGTTTTTTATGAACACTTTTTGTCCCTAATGGTTAACATGTGCTATAAGCTCGGTTGGAAATTATCGGGGAATTTTAGTGACTTGGGACCCAAATAAATTTATGCTAGATCCTTATCTTTGTTATGGTGGAATTTGCCTGACAGATACTTGTTTGGAGAACAAAAATCCACTCTCCCTTTTAAATTTTTATGGCCCTTGCAGTGACAAAAAATTATTTTACGCTTATAGGGGTATGTTGGAACACGAAAAATTGGTCGTAGCTGGGGATTTAAACTTCACCGTTAGTGCTGGTAAGGTTTGGGGAGATTTGAAATAGTTGGACTAGTTGGTTGGGTACTTCAAAGAGTTATTTTAGGATAATCGACTCGTGGATGTAATCTCGGATATTTTAGTCCCAACTTGGTGGAATGGTAAATATGGAGATGAGAGTATCTTAAAAAGATTGGACCATGTTTATATGTCAGAAGATCTCATAAATGGTTCTATAAGATTTAGGTCCTGGGTGGCATATCCATATCAATCAGACCATGCTCCTGTCTTTTTGCAAATTGAAAGTAATTTATATTCAAAAACCTATCCTTTTAAATTAAATTCGATGTGGATGAAGGGCGAATACTTTACATCTATTGTGAAGGAAGTTTGGATTGATCAAGATTTTGGGACATAACCTGGGGTTCAGAGAAGACTTGTGTGGAAATTGAGAGTTTTAAAGAACCACATCAAATCCTGGGAAAAATAACAAAGAAATCAAAAGCTAATAAGATTAGAACAGTTGGAGGAGAAACTACAAGACACATATCAGGCGACTACGAGGGAGATGAAGAGTCGAGTTATGGTCGACCACATAAAGATTTTAGAGGAAGAGAGAAACAAATTTCTTCTATCTGAAGAAGAATTATGGAGATAGCAGAGCATAGCCATTTCGATAAACAGTGGAGATCAAAATACAAAATATTTTCATCACTTTGCAAGTTCTAGAAGGAATAGAAAACACATCTGGGAAATTTTGGATGAGAATGGGTAGACCCATTCCAGAAAAGAAGCCATTAAAAAAGAGGAAACAAGACACTTTAAAAGTTTTTTTGAGGAAGTTGAACACTCTAGTATCATTGATCAAGTCTACAAAGCCAAACTTTATCCCATAGTAGTTACCGAGGAGGATTCCTTACTTCTTGATAAACCCTTTACAAAGAAGGAATTATGGGAAGTTCTCAAGTTATTTGCAAAATACAAAATCCCTGGGCTTGATGGCTGGACGGTTGAATTCTTCTCTCAATTTTTTGACTTGGTCGGGGATGATTTGATGGAATTAGTGGAGGATTCTATAAAGTGGGTAGAGTTAATAAGCTCTTTAAATTCAACCTTTCTGGCCCTAATTCCAAAAGTAAATAAGCCTTCTACCCTTGGTGACTATAGACCTATAGATCTTTGTAACATGTGTTATAAACTTATATCAAATCTTGCAAATAGATTAAAACATATTCTATCAAGAACTCTGTCGGGAGAACAATTGGGGTTTTTAAAAGGTAGACAGATCCTAAATGCCATTGGCATGGCACATGAATGTTTTTATAGTATTAAGGAAAAAATTTAAAGGCATTAATATTGAAGTTGGACCTAAAGAAATCCTACGACTGTATTAATTGGGACTTTTTAAGAATGATCCTTCTCCAAAAAGGTTTTAGCCTTCAAACTACCAAATGGATTATGAGCTGTGTGATCAATGCTCAGTTTGCAGTTCTAATAAATGGGGAGACTTCTCCATTTTTGTAGAGTGGCATAGGTATGTGCCAAGATTTCCCACTTTCTTTGTTGTTGTTCATTTTTGTAATGGAAGGACTTAGTATGTTGTTAAAGAAAGGATAGGATGAAGGGAAGCTGTCGGGGGTGAAGGTCTCCATGATTATTAAGATGCTTCATATTTTTTTTTGTGAATGATGTACTTATCATGACAAAAGCCTCTATTTAGGAATGGGAGGAGATAAATGACCTCCTAAAAGTATTTTGCAATGCTTCATTTATGAGGGTAAATATTACAAAGTCCACTTTTCATTTTTCTGGAATTCAAGGGGAGATTTTAGAAAATTTTAAAGAAGCCTTTCCCTATAATTTTGTTGAACTTTCGAAAGGCTTCAAATATCTCGGTTACTATCTAAAATATGAAATGTACAAGGTTGTTGATTGGAGATGGTTAATAGAAAAGTTCAAAAAAAGGATCAGTCATTGGTGCAACATATGGCCATCTCTTCGAGGCTGTTACATCCTTATCAAAGTTGTTCTTGAAAGCCAACAAGTTTGTTGGATGTCATTGGCTATCATTTCGAAATTTGTACTAAATAAAATTAGAAGATTAATTTTCAACTTTCTCTGGTCAAGAAATAGAAAAAATCAACATTTACACCTATGTAGCTAGGAAATTATTGCCAAACCAAAGCTCCTAGGTGGTTGGGGCTTAAGAAACATATTTCCTTTTAATAGATATTTGGCAGCAAATTTGTTGTGGCAAGTGTTGACGAAGGATGGTATTTGGCATAAGGTTATCAAAGACAAATATCTCCCATATGTCTATGTCTCTGCTTGGTTTAGAAGGACCACCAATAGAATGAACCTTGCTTCTCAAACTTGGAAAAATATATTAAAGTCTTTACATCTGATCACACATTGGTTGAACTGGAGTCCTGGGTTTGGACATTCAATTTTAATAGGCAAAGACTTAATTATTGGTATGGGGAACTCCTCTTTGCTCTCTAGAGAGCTCTTAACAATTTTAAAGGATAAAAATATTAATTATCTCTATCAGGCCAAAGGTACTAACAGGCTAGGGATCATAGTGGATCATTGGGTAAATAGTCTAGAGCTTGGACTCACTGGATATTTGGAAAATGCATGGGACTTATATTGGAGGGCCTTAACAGGTTCAGGGGTTTAGCTACAGAATAAAGAAGATGAGATAAAGTGGTTGGGAGGAGATAAATCATGTATTCTTATAGCCAAAAATGTTTATAGTGCCATAATAGAAAAATTATGGCATCATTCTATTGTTGGTGGGAGGAGAGGCTTGTGGTCCTGGGACATAGCCCTAAAAATTCAACTCTTCACTTGGTTAACTGCGGAAAAGAAAATCCTTACATGGTATAATCGACAATGAAAGGGTTGGGAAGGTCCAAGTATCTGCTATCTATGTTCAAAGGAAACAGAGTCAGTGTTACATCTGTTAGTCAAGTGTTATTTTACGCAACAAGTCTGACATAAGATAAAAATAGGGCTTAGTATAAAAGAAGATTGGGAAGGAAATTCATTAACTTCTTTCTATGATAGCTGGGTAAAAAAGGAGAAAAAATATACTACTCTTCCACCTCTTGTTATTTGGTACATTTGGCTTGAACGCAATAAGAAACTTTTTGAAAATGGAAACCCCTCTATCTCTTTAGTGGTTTTCAAAACTTTAGGGAAAGTTGATAACTGTTCTGACTCTCAGAAAGTGGCTATATCCAGAACTATCCAAATACCTCTTCAAGGGTTGACAATAGTTGGCTAGTTTGATGGAGCAACACTCTCAAATGGACTACAGAATGGGGCAGATGGAGTGATAAGGTTAAATGATAAAATTGTTTAAAAATGGACTTTCAAATGTGGCCCAGGTACCAACACTAGGGAAAAACTATTGGGTGTTTGGGCTACACTTAGCTTGGTAGTTCGGTTAAATATTGATGTCCTTCAAGTTTTTGGAGACTCTAAAATAGTTATTGACTGGTTGAACAACAGAGAGAAACTGTAGGTATTTTCCTTAGTGAGATGGAAAGATAGAATTAAAGAGCTGACAAAGTCCTTCAATACTATCAATTTCTCTCATATTTATTGGGAACAAAATAAGGAGGCAGGAGGGGAAAATATATTCCAACCAATGGATAGAAGGAATCGAGGGTCCTCCTCTATTTCTAAATCTGTATTAGCAAGTACTTTTTTCATATAGTCGCCTACAAAACCATAGAAAATGGTGTCAACTGAAATTTTGGTCACACTTTTGGTAAGTTGTTTAGTGGAAATTTTCAGATTACTTTGATATCGGGATGCTCACTCTACACCTCATCCTGCAAGCTAATTTGGACACTAGTTTTTATCTTTTGTCAAGTACTGTTTTTTTTTAGGTTGATTTATGCTGGCTAAGTATTATATATATAATATAAAGAGTAATTTTCTGTTGGAAAAAAAATGATATCACTTCCAACGATCTAAATCTTGAGATTTCAGTAAGTAGAGAGAAAACCAATTACTACAACCCCACCCAAACCAATGGAATTAAGCGGCAAAATCATGCATCTCTATTGATGGAAAAATATATCATTTGAAGTGAAAACGTATGGTTTTATTAGACAATATCCATGTTATTCGCTACCTTAATGCTACTTGATTACCATTAACTAAATGGTATGGCCATTATTTGAACCATATAAAGGAAAGGGAAATTAATTTAACACATGTATGAGTCAACCATTAATCAAACCATACAAGATAACCATTAGTAAAATCATATAAGATAGTTCCGATGGAAATAAAGACTCAAGAAAATCCACACATTATTCCAAATCATGTTATTGAACAAGAAGACGAGATGCAGAGCAACAATTCCATGCCCCGAGGGTGGGGTTGTCATTTCTTGTGACTACGTAGTTGAATTGACTTCCATTGCTTTGACTAGGAATTTTGACTTGAAGTAGGTTTAATTTTATTGAGGTTTGTAAGATTATGAGCCAGACAGAAGGAGCTTTTCCTATGTGAGTTTTGCAGATTTGAACTCTTGTGAAATAAGTGTAAGACCATCGGTCAATTAGTTCCCAATATACTGAATCCAAATCTCGATCTGGGACTAGAAAAGGTGCTGGAATTGGAACAAAATTTTTCACATGTTATGCCAACTTTGGAACCAATTGGAACCAATTTGTTTAGGGAGAGACCTATATTTAACACATAGAAATGTCCCCCTTCTCCACAAACCAAACAATTATACTATTAGAACACTATATTTCTAGAAAATTTTAAAACCATATTTAAAAAGGCCAACACATACAAGCCCAAATAAAACTAGAAAGTCATATCCTAGACATTTAAAAACCAGAGCATAGAGTGACAAAAAATGATTCCATGTGAAACTGAAAGGAGCCATAAATATGAATACCAAGAAACAACAAAGAAAGAGTAACTAGAAGAAAGCGATGCATCAAAACCACCCTCTAATCTAAAGCCAAGACCCAATGAAAAATTCCAAGAACAATAACCCAAAAAAATTCCAAAAATCAGAGCACCCTGATAATTATCCACTCGAAACACCCAAATGTTGTATCCTGCATACCAAATTTCCAATAATCCAACCAAAGACCACAATAAAATCTTACTAGATGAGTTCCAAGTTGGTTGATGATACTCCAAGAGCCACTACAAATTCCTACCCTAGATTGCTTCATTATCCCACCTCGCCAACAATATGCTATAGTGAGAAATTCAATAGAGAGGATACATGTTAATTCCAACAATACGAATGAGATGGGGTTGCATCCTTTCAGATCCCATCACCATGCTTAAGGAATGATATGAGTGATGTTGGAACATGTGGTAATTAATGAAGATAAAATGTGGCTTGAGTTCATAAACCTTAGAGACTTAGGGGATTATACATTGAAATCACCCAGATTTTTCCTCAAGGTTCCTTGGTTTAGAGAGGTGGCTTCATTAGCTAAAGAATCGTCTTGAGAATTAAATTCTATGAGGACCTGAAAGTTTGAAACCATGTTGAGGATATTAATATCCATCTTGATTCGATTAATTATCAAAGCAATCTTATTATCTAACATGGTTGATTTCAAAATCATTGATTTCATAATTGTAGATTTTAACCTTGTACAATATTTACTGCAAACAAATTTTCAGTAAAAGAACAGAAAAGATACAATGGAAAATACAAACATTACACAGAGATTTTTCCCCTGGAAACCCAAACTGGGAAAACCAACATATTCTATATTTATTCATCATGATACATTGTTTACAACACAATAAACATATAGGAGCCAACGCCATCCAAAACCCTAACCCAATGTTCTGGATTAGTCAACAACCCTAATTCCTTAACTGGAAATAGAAAACCATCGGTAAAAAACCATGTGTCGAAAAACCACCTAAATATTTGACACGTTTCCTGAGGCAAAACATTTTTTCCCAAGGGCGTTTCCCCCAGAACCCCATGCAAGGGGATAGCACACCCCCCCCCCCTCAAACCCCCCTGCACGCCCAGTGCAACACAGACACTACTACTCATGCAAATAATATAACACATACCCAACATTCTCCCACTGGTTTTATTTTCATACATGGGTTTACAGAGTTACATAGTCAACAATCCACGACAACAATGCCCATGGATCCTCTACACTAAGAGAAATTCTTAGTGCTCATAGATTTTGTTAATGAATCTGAAACATTATTCAAAGTGTCCACCTTCATCAACAATAATTTCTTTTCTTCAACCATGTTTCTCACAAAGTGATATTGAATATCAATGTGCTTTGTCTTTGAATTATAAGTTGGGTTCTTCGCCAGCAAAATTGCACTCTGACTATCACAATCTATCCCTACAGCTTGTTGTACCAACCTAATACCTAAACACAATATTTGTAACCATACTGCTTCCTTACTTGCATGAGTGGCTGCCATGTATTCAGCTTATGTAGTTGAAAGTGCCACTACAACCTGTCTTTTGCTCATCCAACTTATTTCTCCTCCAAACAGGTTAAACACATACCCACTTGTAGATCTCCTATGATCTGGATTTCCAGACTAGTCTGCATCCACAAATCCATGTATATCCACCACTCTGTCCAATCTCGGTCTTCCTTGGTAACACAATCCATAGCTAGCAGTGCCACACAAAT
>JASDQU010309525.1:6371-20540 GCA_032191745.1 Picea mariana
CGTCAGCCATCCAATTTGAAAAAGAAGTGAGGAGGTTATGACTGGGTTGCCAAGGTGCAAGCTTAGAAGATTGTGAACCGCCGGATCTTCACTTAGATACCTATGAAGCATCTAATCTGATAGGAGTTGCACAGGGTTTAAAACCTCTCAAGCCAAGCGAAGGTCCCAAAAGGTATCGCGGTATCGAAGTGTCGGAGTTCAGAAAATCGAAAGTCCTGCAGACAAGATATCGGGTAAATACATAGTGAAAACCCTGAAGCAAATCAGAACCGTCCATATAATGGGACATGTGGTAGGAATCGAGATCCATCGACATCTCGGAAGTCTAGAGACTAAGAGTCCGAGACCTTTTGAGTCCCGAAACAACGAAAGGACCTCAGTTGTGGATCTAAGGAAGGACGCGTGTCGCATGATCATCCAATTAGGAGATCCGGGCACCAGAAGTCACATAAGTGAGCATTTTTTACTTTGCAGTTGGTGAAGTCCGAGGTTTGATCTGAACCGTCCATCCATTTGGGATGCATGTTGGAAATCCAAGAAGTCGGGGTTCGGCGTTTCACGAATCTTGAAGACAGTAAACACTTACATTTCGGAACTGCGAAGTCTGAAATCGTGATAAGGAGGAAAGCTCCATTATGGGGTCCAGCTGAGGTCATATCGTCATATCGGGAAATTGGAATTCGAGAGATCAAAATAATCGAGGGCAAATGCATTTCGTCATTTGAAACCCTAAAATCCCGAAAGGAGATACGACTACGGTCATATAAAAGGGAGTTCGTATGGACCCAAAAGTCTAGTCCAGGGGACTAGTAGAAATTGAAGCATCTCAGGATATCGGAGATTGGGAAATTGGGAAGGAAAAGGGTTGCGACATCGAGGATTGTGAAACCCCGAAGCCTGAAATTTTATTTGTCTATTGTGAATGAAAAAACGATCGGGCCTAAAGGATGTAAGGAGTAGAAAAGACCTATGGGTCAATTTTAATTAAGATTCCAGTGGAGAATCGAAGGAGCCACTCCGGCTCGAGGGAAAAATTAGAACGATCCTTAAGACCGAGAGGTCAGCACAGAGGCCTTTGACGAGGCAGAGGGTGCGTCTGCATCAGTTTTGGTATCAGAGCCCAAAAAGGATTCTTTTCTTTCTGTAGTAAGGAAAAGGAAAATTTCACCATGCCACCTAGAAGAAGGGACATGCAAACAGCCTATTTACCAGAGGAAAGGGAAATACCAAGAAGAAGAGGTAGGTAGGTGCCTCACCCTACCATGGAAAGGGAAATGCGGGATTTACACGCCAGACTTGAAGACATGGAAACAACATAGAGATGCACAGTTAGTATTGGGGATCTTAGTGATTCCGAAAGTGAAGTGGAAGTTGAACATGAAGAAGAAGAAGTTGCAGCCAAAGATGTAGAAAATGAATGTTTGATTAGGGCTATTTCAAGAATGGGTGCCAGGGAAAAAATGAACATTCCATTTTATGAGGGAAACCTGGATGTTGAAGAGCTTCTAGACTGGATTAGAGCTCTGGACACTTACTTCGACTACGAATATGTCGAGGAAGACAAGAAGGTCAGACATGTTGTCACGAGACTAAAAGGACATGCAACATTGTGGTGGGATGAACTACAAGCTAACAGACGCTGCAAAGGCAAGCAAGAGATCAAAAGTTGGGATAAAATGATCATGAAGATGAAGGAAAAATTCATCCCCATAGATTACTAGATCACTCTGTTCAGGAGGATGAAAAACCTGAGACAGAAGTTGATGACAGTGAAAGAATACACTGAAGAATTCTATAGGATGAACATCAGGGTAGGTCATCGGGAGAGTGATGATGAAAAAGTTTCCAGATACCTAAATGGATTGAGATATGACATTCAGGATGAGATGAGAATGGTAACCATACGAATGGTGGAAGATGCTTATCAGGTGGCTCTAAAGGCTAAAGAGAAGATGAGCCGAAAACAGGGTCAAAGAGGTCGAGGCAAAAGTCAAGCCAGGGGCAAACTAGTTGTCCCAGATAAAAATCAGAAACCCAAGGAGGACTAGAAGAAAGCTTAGGTTTGGATTGAAAGAGGTGGAACCTCACAGTGAGGGCAGCACACTGAACAAAGAGGAGATTATGCTGATAATAATATTTTTCCTCGTACTAGAGGTAGAGGAAGAGGAAGAGGTGGAGTAATAAAATGCTTCATGTGTGGAAAGAATGGACACAAATCTTATGAATGTCTAGATAAGAAAAAAGAGAGTGGAGAGACTCACATCGATGAAGCACAAGGGAGGAATGTTGAGGAAGAGGATGTTGAAGGCGGAAGATCGTTGATGATGCGAAAATTTCTTTTGACACCAGAGAAGGAGGTGGAGAACCCAGTACAAAGGAACATACTTTTTCAGACTGCCTGTAAAACCAAGGATAGGGTATGCAAGTTCATTGTGGATAGTGCTAGCACATGCAATCTCATTTCAATAGAGATGGTAGAAAAGCTGGAGCTGGAGATGATTGAACGTCCAAGTCCATATAGAGTTTCATGGCTACAAAAGGGACATTAGGTAAATGTCACTAAACAATGTTTAGTTGAATTTAAGATAGGAGGATATAGTGATAATATACTCTGCGATGTTATTCCTATGGATGTTTGTCATTTATTACTAGGTAGACCGTGGCAATATGATAGAAATGTGATTCATGATGGGAGGATGGACACATACACCCTAGAAAAAAAAGAATGGGAGAACTCATATGTTGCTTCCAATCAAAGATAAGGAAGTGAAACCTGAACTAAGTAACACTGTACTTCTCATGAGTGGGAAAGAAATCCTTAACGAGGTCAAGAAGAAGAAGGAACCACAATTCATTGTAGTCAGAAAACCAAGAATTGTTTTGACCAGCAAAAGAGTGGACGATTTACCAGAAGAAGTTTAGGAACTATTAGAAGAGTTCGTTGACATAGTAGTGGATGAACTACCTCGTTCGTTACCACCAATCAGAAGTGTGAGTCATCATATTGTTCTCATACTTGGAGCCAATTTGCCAAACAAATCCGTGTACAGACTGATGCCGCAAGAGAATGAAGAGGTCAAAATACAAGTCCAGGATTTGTTAGACAAAGGGCTGGTTAGAGAAAGCTTGAGCCCATGTGTTTTTCCAACAGTGCTCAGTCCAAAGAAAGACGGAGGATGGAGGATGTGTAATGATTCAAGAGAAATTAACAAGATAACCATCAGGTATAGATTTCCATTACCAAGGATGGATGATCTGATGGATTGCTTAAGTGAAGCAAAATATTTTTTGAAGATTGATTTGAAAAGTGGATATCACTAGATTCATATGAGGGAAGGTGATGAATGGAAAACAACCTTCAAGACTAACGAAGGGTTGTATGAATGGCTTGTTATTCCATTTGACTTAACAAATGTGCCAAGTACCTTTATGAGTTTGATGAATGAAGTCCTGAGGGAGTTCATCGGGAAATTTGTCATTGTGTATCTGGATGACATACTGATTTTTAGTAAAACAAAGGAAAAGCATCTGAAACACTTGGCTACTGTGATGAAGAGATTAAATCAAGAGAAGCTGTTGATAAACGTGAGGAAATACTCATTCATGAAGACAGAGCTCATCTACTTGGGATTTGTTATTTCTGTAGATGAGTTGAGGATGGATCTAGATAAGGTGGAAGTAATCAAGAATTGTCCATCACCGAAGAGTATATTCGAGGTGAGGAGCTTTCACAGATTAGCTAGTTTCTACCGAAAGTTCATCAGGAATTTCAATGGAATTAGTGCACTGATGATGGATACAATGAAGGAAAGACACAAGTCTTTTCACTGGACAGAAGAGGCTGAGAAGAGTTTTAACCTGCTAAAGAGGAAGATCATGGAGTAACCAATTCTGGTGTTACCAGATTTCAAAAAGACATTTTAGGTGAAATGTGATGCAAGCAGATTTTCCATAGGGGCAGTCATGAGTCAAGAGGATAGGCCGATAGAATACTTCAGTGAGAAGATGAATGAAGCAAAGGTGAAGTACTCCACATAGGACAAGGAGTTCTATGCTATCATCCAGGCATTGAAGAAATTGAGGCATTACTTGGTTCCCAAAGAGTTTGTCTTATATAGTGACAATCTTGCACTACAGTTTGTGACTCAATAGGAAAAGTTGAATCATAGACATGTTAAATGGGTTGAATATATGAAAAAATTCACTTTTGTGATTAAACCTATTTCTGGAACTGCTAACAAAGTTGTTGATGCTTTGAGCAGGAAGTGTTTGCTATTGCAGGAGTTCAAAGTCAAAACATTGGGTTTTGATGACCTTAGGGACATGTACAAGGATGATCCAGATTTCAAGGAGGTGTATGAAGTAGCTGAGAATTCAATCCTCAGAGACAGAAGACAATGGACATAATACATGGTCTAGGAGGGATTACTATTTAAGAGTAATCAACTTTGTATTCCAAAATGCTCCATGAGTGAGAACCTGCTGAAAGAGAAACATAGTGGTGGATTAGTAGGACACTTTGGTCATGACAAGACATTTGAAAAATTGAATGAGTCATATTTTTGTCTGAGAATGCGGGCATATGTCAAGAGGTTCATGGACAGATGCAAAATTTGCCAGCATTCAAAAGGAAAGAGATAGAACTTAGGATTTTATCAACCATTTCCCATACCTAAGAGGCTGTGGGATGCAATTAGCATGGATTTTATATTTGGTTTTCCAAGAAAAAAAAGAGGATTTGACTCAATATTTGTGGTGGTGGATAGATTCTCCAAGATGGCACACTTCATCCCATGTCAGAAAACCAGTGACGCAACCCACATTGTGAATCTTTTTTTCAAAGAAGTCATTTGAATTCATGGCTTACCAAGGAGCATAGTTTCGGATCGAGACACTAAGTTTGTGGGACACTTTTGGAGGAACTTATGGAAGAATCTGGGAACTAACTTGTCCTTTAGTTCATCTTATCATCCTCAGACAAATGGACAAATAGAAGTGGTAAACAAAAGTCTGGGAGACTTTCTGAGAAGCCTGGTGACAGAACACCACAGCCAGTGGGACAACATATTACCACAGACGGAGTTTTCTTATAATGATTCAATCAACATAAGTACAGAGTAGATTCCATTTCAGATTTTCTATGGCATACAACCGAGGGGAATTTCTAAACTAAGAGATTCAGAACAGAATGTGACTAGAAGTGCTAGTGCAGAAGATTTTGCAGAGGCGATGAAGGAACTTCACAGCGAGGTGAAGGAGCGTTTACAGAATTCAAGCCAGGAGTATAAGCGAAGAGAAGATCAACGTAGGAGACAACTTTAGTTTGAGGTTGGTGATTTTATTTTGGCACACCTGAGAAAGGAAAGGTTCCCGAAGGGAACATATAATAAATTGAAGATGAAGAAGATTGGACCGTGTAAGATCTTGAAGAAATTTGGGGCAAATGCTTATGAGATTGAATTACCCGATGGGATCATAATTTCTCCGATATTCAATGTCTCATATTTGTACCCATACAAAGCTGAGGAAGCTGGAACAAATGATGAACATTCATAGGTTCAGTGGAAAAAGTAGATGCTAGTTGCAGAAAATCCGCAGATGGACCGCATACTGGAAAAAAGGGTGGGCAAGAAGACCAGATGAAGGGAATACTTTGAATACTTGTTCAAGTGGAAAGGAGATCCAGTTGAAGACACCAGCTGGGAAAATTAAACAGAGATTCATAAGCATGGGCAGACCATGCGAGAGCTCATGGATAGGAGCCCGTGAAAATTTTCAAGTGAGGGAGTATGATGTAGGAGCATCATAACGTCAAGCGAGCATGGGGAATCCACAACACATTTTGAGCACATGATACATTGTTTAAAACTTTTTGAAGATTGGATGCACCAAACTTAAATGTGATAGTTAAGGAGAGGTGTACTAATAGATTGTAATCATACCTTGAGTGACCCACTCTCATTTGAAGGACTAAGAAAGAATTTATGTTAGTAGTAGCCTTAATGCATAGATTAGACAATTTAGAATGAGAGAGGGAAAACGAAATATAGACGCCCTCATTGTGTATTGTAACATTATTATGAAGAGTAAGGAGAGCATAGAGGAGGAACATAGAGAGAGAGAGTTTTGTAGTAGACTCCATGTACAAAAATTTTGAACTAATACAAGAAAGTTGTGATTCAGACTCATGGTGTTCATAAATTCTCTGTGTATGCATCTTTGAATGTTATGCTCATGAATTTTTTACTCTTTCTGTTGTACATTTTCTTTCATGCTATGTATGAATGATTTCTTGTTAAATGTTTGAAATCTAAGAGAGAGAGAGAGAGAGAGAGAGTAAGAAGAATGAGTTTCAATTGTTTCTCTATCTGAGCAAGAGTTCCTGCAAGGAGTGTAGTCGAATTTATCCGCAAGGAGTGCATTGACAAGGTGTTCAGAGGGTTGTCTCTGAAAGCTCAGACTAGATAGGTTTTTTTCTCATTCACACAGAGGTGCAGTCAGGCACAGGAGCGTGCAAGGAGCACGTAGAACGAGGAAAATCTCAGAGTTTTGAACCTGAGTAAGATATTGAGAGACCGTCGTTGCAGAGTGTATGCAAGGTCGAAGAGTGTTCAACACTTCAAGTGTTTGAAGGTTGCCGCAAGGAGTGCGTGCAAGGGTCTTCTTTAAGACTCGAAGTTGTGAGAAAGCTCAGGATGGATAAAGCCTTTGAAAGACAAGGAGTTGGTGCCTATTGAGTGATTAGAAGGCATCGAAAGTTTGTGCCACAGGTGGATAAGTCCAGGGAAGAATACTTGGTTCACTTCACAGGAATTGTGAGAGGGAAGGAACAGAGGGTTGAAATTCTCTATAGAGAATTAGTGAAATCATGTGAGCCGTCCGATCTAAGAAATAAGCGAGGAGGTTACAACTGGGTTGCCAAGGTGCAAGTTTAGAAGATTGTGAACTGTTGGATCTTCACTTAGATACCCATCAGCCATCCGATCTGATAGGAGTTGCACGGAGTTTAAAACCTCTCAAGCTGAGCGAAGGTCCCGAAAGGTATCGGGGTATCGAAGTGTCAGAGTTTGGAATATTGGAAGTCTCGCAGACAAGAGATCGGGTAAATACACAGTGAAAACCCCGAAGCGAATCAGAACCGTCCATCTGTTGGGACATGTGGCAGGAATCGAGAGCCATCGGCATCTCGTAAGTCTAGAGACTAAGAGTCTGAGACCTTTTGAGTCCTGAAAGAGCAAAAGGATTTCAGTTGTGGATCTAAGGAAGGATGTGTGTCGCGCGATCATCCAATTCAGAGATCCGGGCACCGAAAGTCACATAAGTGAGCATATTTTACTTTTCATTTGGTGAAGTCTGAGGTTTGATCTGAACCTTCCATACATTTGGGACGCGTGTTGAAAATCCGAGAAGTCAGGGTTCGACGTTTCATGAATTTTGAAGACAGGAAACACTTACATTTCGGAACTGTGAAGTCCGAAATCCTGATAAGGAGGAAAGCTCTGTTATGGGGTCCAGCTGACGTCATCTCATCATATCATGAAATCGAAATTCGAGATATCGGAAGAATCGAGGGAAAATGCATTTCGACATTTGAAACCCTGAAATCTCGAAAGGAGATAGGACTGCAGTCATATAAAAGGGAGGTCATATGGACCCAAAAGTATATCCCAGGGGACTAGCAGAAACTAAAGCATATCAGGATATCGAAGATCAGGAAAGAGGGAAGGCAAAGGGTTGCGACATCGGGGATTGTGAAACCCTGAAGCCCAAAATTTTATTTGTCTGTTGTGAACAGAAAAGCAATCGGGCCTAAAGGCTATAAGGAGCAAAAAAGACCTGTGGGTCAATTTTAATAGAGATTCCAATGGAGAATCGAAGGAGCCACTCCGAATCGAGGGAAAAATTAGAACTATTCTTAAGACTAGGAGGTCAGCGCAGAGGCCTTTTCCGAGGCAGAGGGTGCGTCTGCGTCACTAGGCACTGGTGAGTGTGTGTTCAGATGATTCTCTTGTGAGCTTCAACTATTGATTTGGATGTCCCTATGTCTGAGCATAGGTGGACGTGTTACTAGTGGCTCAACACTAGTGGATGTGTGACATCCCTTGATATATTGTCTAAGATTCATATTTACCTGTAACCCTAATTGTGATGTAAAGAGTATAGGTCAGCCCCACCATAAAGTGAAAGATAATTAATGTAAACGTTAATTAATATTGTAATTATTAATTATATTATGAGCTATTGAGGTCGACCCTATGTTTCCAATAGACACCACTTTTGATGTGTCCATTATAATATAAATAAAGTTGATTTCCCCATTGAGGAAACACAACACACATGTGATTTTGGAAATTTCAGCAAGTTCATATTCTGGGGTTGAAGTGTGCACCTCTCTTGGATGCTAGCCTTCTTGGGTTTTGAGAGCACCTTTTTATGTGCTAGGTCTATGGTGTGGGAGGTATTTCTCTTGAGAATATAGAAAAGGATTGGATGGGTTTTCTTCCCTTGTTGAGAAGTGTTTCTTAGGATATTTCTTGTGTTCTTTTGCATGGTATTTGTTCTTGTGATATTTTTTATTGCAACAAATTGTTAATGGTGTAACTGCATTTGTCTATGGTTCAAGTAAATGTTAAATTGAAATAAACTTCATGCTTGATCCGAGCCTAGTGAAAATTCAACATAGTACCAAAGCATAGGTCTTGGAGAACCCATTTCACAAGCATTTACCAGTCATCCTCTCATTTCTTCAAAATCGTACGACCTTCCTAGGGTTTTTGAAGATCCATAGGACCCTCCTTTTATGAGGTATTTCAGCACCTTAAACTTCGATGTTGGGGCTTAAAATTGTATGAGAGTGTAGAGACTCCCTCAACGCACCTCCAACAAGATTCAGATTTCATTTCTGAGAACTTTGGATTTTTTTCCCTAAGGTTTCGCAGTTTTATGAAGACATTTTAGAATTAGGGTTTCTACAACTCATTGAAGGATTTTTTTTTCTTTAGATCAGCAATGTTATTTTGAATTTCAAGGCTTATTGTCGGTAGTCATAAGCCCAAAAAAACCTAAGTTTTTTATGATAGCCTAAAGATTAGGTTTTCTAGCCCAGTTGGCAAGGGGTTGTAAAAAATATGAAAATATGGTGAATAAAACCTTGGTGGAAGATAGGATTGATGGAGCAAGCAACTTCCGTTCCTCGAAGTCAAGACTTCAGATCACTCTTGAAAAGGAATATATATTGTGGACAATACAAAAGGCTTTACCAGAGACAACTACCGATGAAGAGAAGGAATAAAAGAAGGAAGAGAACGTCAAGGAAAGGAAGATAATCATCTACTCACGCTCTTACCTTGAAGGGCCAACTTTAAAATATCGAGATGACAAAAGGTGACATCGTTTCTATCTTCTTCATGAAGATGTGAGAGATCATATATCAACTAGGTGCCATTAGATAAATAATATAAGCACTCTTAGGTATGCACTTGTATATATTATTTGTATCATTGTCGTGAGGGTACTTGTAGGAGGAAGGAACATTTTCTACAATCGTGGATCCAGAGGGATCTCAGTGCAATTAGAGGAACAACATACTAGAAGTTAAGAATCCAGGTTTGATTGTTTTAATTATCAAAAATATCTAAAAGGCATCCCCAAATAGTTTATATATTTTCTTGTTTGTGTGGACCTCTATTATAAATCCCTTGGAATTCAAATAATTTCTCTACTTTGTTTCTTCATGCCTTCTCCCTTGATTCAGTGTAAAAATCATGTTAGCAATAGGGCCTTTGTAAAAGAGTACCACCATATTATTTAAAATCCACTAATTCATGGTTTCAGAAGAATATAAGTAGAATTAGACATTGGCCCTAACTAACACTTTTTAATTCCATCTCAGTGCATACCTACCATTGAAATTCCACCTAGTTCTGAGTATTTTTTTCTCTAGTACATAACAATATTTTGGCTCTAGTTTTTCTTGCATACCATCATCTTGTTGATGTGGCATGAAACATGAATAATGATGTTCTACTCTTGTACACCTTTCAACTCCTGACATGGCCATGTCACCATCCTCCTTTTCTTTTTAATCAGAAATCAAACTATCCCATAGACACACTTCAAAATTTCCTCCATTGACAAACTTCAAAATTTGTCCCATCGATGGACTTCAAAAATAATTCCGTCGGAAAACTCCATAATTTGTCTCATTGAAGGACTTGAAAATTTGTTCCATCGACATACTTTATAATTTGTCCCATTGGTGGACTTCAAATTTCGTTCTATCGGTTGACTTAAAATTTTTCCCCATCAATGGAAAAATTATTTTGTTCCATCAACTAACTACCATTTTTTCTCCATCGACGAACAAATAATTTTTCCTTTCACGAACTATGAAATTTCCTTCTCGTCAAACCAAAAAATGTATTTCATTGAACCACATAATTTTTTCATTATTGGACTACAAAATGCAATTCAACGACCTACAAAATTCTCTTCATTGTTGTCTTCAAAATTTGTCCCATCGTTGAAGTTTGAAATTCTTCTTTGTTGAACTACAATTACTTTTCAATGTTTAAACTTCTAAATTTATCTTCGATGAAATACAGTTTTTCATCATTGGCAAACTCGTTAAATTTCCATCTGTGAACTTCATTTTACTTCAACAAACTAGGCAGTTTTCTTGCAATGGTAACCCTAAATATTTTTTCATCAGTGATCACCAATAATTCTTTAGGTGAAAAAAAATAACTTAGGAAATTTTGACCAAATTTGAGATGACTCTAGACCATTGATCTCATGATTAGATATGATCCAAACCATTGATTTTTCAAAATTTCATAGCCATCATGAAAGTACCAAGTTCCACCTTTTGGGACAAATTTAACTCTTAACTTGCAGCCCCCAGGGGTGTAGATCGGTTGGCAATAGAGTGTAGTTTTAAGGAACTCCTTCTGATCGGTTCAAACCTCTACTAGCCCATGTGTTGTGCTTGGGGGTTTTGTAATGAACATGGATGTTATAGTGGTAGTCGTCGAAATCAACACAATGTCATGGGAGTACGAGTCCATCCCAGTTGTCTATACCACCAAATACAAAAAAAAAAATTGTAACTTGTAGATTGATGTAACTAATCATGTATTTAATGATTTTGGGTGTAATCTCACTTGAATTCACTCAAAAAAATGGGGATTTCACTCTCATTTTACCTTTTTCCCCAAATTTATCGCAAAATGAAAATTTGCAACATGAATTTATCAAATTTGGAATTGTCTCTAGCCCATACTTGTTCGATGTTGGAACCTTTTCTCTGATACCAACTTATGATGTACCCATATCCCATATCAAGGCACATTACTACCAAATCTATATAACATAAGAGTGGTATGAATTTAAAAATTCATGTAGAATTATAAACATACTCATGCATCTAACATTAATTTTAAGATAGTGCATACCGTTTTCCCCAAATTTATTGCAGAAAGAAAAATTGCAACAATGAATTTATTAAATTAGGATTGTTCTATATCCCATATTTGTCTGATGTTGGAACCTTTGCTCTGATACCAATTTATGACATACTGATATTTAATCATGGAAGTATTAAATATAAGATGAAGAATGATGAACTTACTACGATATGATATCTTCACCCAAACTTTAGAAGTCATAGAAAAAAACAATTAATGTACCCACAATTACTGAATAAAGATAAAAAAATTTAATACCTACTAAATCATCCAAAGTTCAATGCAATAATCAATGAAGACAAAAGGAAAGAAGATTGAACCAAAAATATTATCTTGAGAGGGTTCCATAAAAAATCCACCTAGGATGGATTGAATTTTTTCATGCAATAATATTTGTGAAGATTTCAAAAATCATGTTGCATCGTTTCCTGAACTTTATTCGTAAAAGAAAGTTGCATGACAAAATGATCATTTTATCAAAACAAGTGTTGTTTTTCCATACTTTCAAGATAAAATATTTAAAAAGATGGAAACTTATAATATACGTAGGATACATTAATACTAATTTTATAATGGTATAAACAATTATTATATAATAATAGTCATATATCATAATTTATATTTATGTTGTAATTATAATAAGTTATTTATTTTCCATAAAAATATGACTTATATATTATTTTACTTGAATGTTATCAATCCCTCAACATTTATATTAATAAATATTTATTATTTGCATATCAAATTTAAAATCATACTTGACCACACTCTTCCTCTTCATCAATCCCCTATTAAGTTAGGTTAAAAAACCATGGAAAAATGAAACAAAATCCATGATTTTTATATACTAGAGAATGATTGAAACATACTTTTGTTTTCAAATGTACAAGTGTCAGTGTTTCAAAGGCTTCGCAAATGAAAAATGTATTTCATACATCCAAAACAATCTATAGCATACAAATTCCATCACTCATGTAATTAAGTTTCAACGACTTTATTTGTGAATAAGCATGTTGGGTTCTAGCGGAAAGGAGAAGCAAAAACTATTACTGGTCAATAAACGAATTCAATTTTTCCTATATTTTGGTGTAAGGTTAAATTTTGACTTTATTTGTGAATAGGCATGTTGGGTTCTAGTGGAAAGGAGCTCTATTTGTGAATAGGCATGTTGGGTTCTAGTGGAAAGGAGCAGTAAAAACTATTACTGGTAAATAAACGATTTCAATTTTAGCTATATTTTGGTGTAAGGTTAAATTTCAAATAGGATTAGTATAACTTTTGGCTATATTTTGGTGTAAGGTTAAATTTCAAAATGGGATTAGTATCTTCTTTCATGTAAGATTATTGTTAAATTTTTTGAAAGCAAATGATCCACTACAATAGCTTTGTTGATAATAGTATAGCTTTGTTGATAATAGTAAGGAATATTGGTTTTTTTGAAAATACTTAAAGTATGATTTAAACGTGTTTATAATTTGTTATAAGTTCACGGTGAATATAAGGAAAACATATTACTGAAGAATAAATTATTTCACGTGGTTAGGTTTTGTTTACATACATTGATATTGTAACATCTCGCTCTGGCGCACTCAGAAAACTTATTCTTTGAGGATACTTGCTCACAATTGATCTGGATTTTTAAGATGTTAAAACCTTGATTATGATGCGTTATGATAGATGAAATGATGTTTTACTGGTTTGATGTAGACAAGTGCTATTGACTCAGTTTTATTGAGTGTGCAGGGTTTTGGACCTTAAGTATGTAGAGGCATCGGTGGAACCCCTTGGACTCTGGATTGAGTCAAGGAGTGTTCTATTTGGGTTAATTTATTTACTGTGATATTTCATTGATTTGATGATATGATGTTGACATGTTCTGACATGATTGTTGATGATGTAGGCTGATGATATCTTTCCGACCAAACTCACATATGAAGTAAAGGGGCCACACACATGATTTACAGAGAGGTTGAGGGAGAGGTGTGGACAACAGCCCTGCCAAAGCCTACTAGCACTCTTGTCATGGCTCAAACTGTAGGTTAACGATTACCTAGTTCGAGAGGATCCATGATGTCGTGAGGGCAGACTGTGACAGTCGCTCATGATGATTCTAAGCGACGCGCAATAAGGCGGGAGCCTTATTCCTTAGAGCCCTTAGTCTCCCACAAGTTCACCTGGTGAAGTGTTGACTCCAGGGTTTATAGATGTCTACCAATCAGTTAAGTTGGTGAGTGGAACCCTTGGAGCACGTGGTGCATCCTGAAGGGAATGTCGCGTAAAAGAAACACAAGTCAGTGAGTGGCACCCTTGGAGCACGTGGTGCATCCTCAAGGGCACGCCACGCGAAAGAAACACAATTTAGTGAGTGGCACCCTTGGAGAATGTGGTGCATCCTGAAGGGCACGTCGCGCAAGAGAAAAAACCGGGGTGAGTGGCACCCTTGGAGCACGTGGTGTGTCCTGAAGGGCACGTCGCAGTGATGTTGAGGAAGGAACAAACCTATATGGCCCTAAGACATTTAACACCTTAAGAAATTATTAAAACAACTTTCCTAAATAATTGTCGCCTAGTTCAGAATCTAAACCTAAGTCTAAAACTTCTCTAGGGTAAAATTATGTTTATCCTTAAGGAAAAGACTCTATAAAAATAAAAATAAAGATATAAACTAAAACCCACTTAAGTAATAGTTCTAGTCTTGTTAAAT